>BPLR01006867.1:0-76778 GCA_021605095.1 Caerostris extrusa
AAAAATGGCTGATTTTCAGACCACCTTTTACTATACATTGATATAAAAAATGAATTGGTAAACATTTTTAAAGTTATTAATGAATTACAGTTTGAAAAAATAGAGCCTGAAATAGAATTGTATAAAATTATTTGCCGTCGTTCAAATTAAAATACGCCATAGAAAAATAATTCATTTCCTTTAAAGTTCCTTTAAATCTTATCTTCCCATTCTTGTATGAGGTTTATGAAGGATTTGCTTCTGAATCTTACCTTATCTTTAAGAAGTCTGGCATCTTTACCAGTAGCTTTGAGCAGCAACTGGAGAGGAGTGAGTGCTTGTCCTGTGGGGCGTGAACATACTATGTGCAGAGGTAACTGTCCTTTAGGCTAAAGAGAACAACGGAATAATTAGAATCATGTAACATTTTTGAAATTTCATTTATATGCGTAGGAAGGGAGAAATAGATATAATTAAACATTTTCATATATTTTTCTTTTAAATTAAAAAATATTTTTAAAAAAAATTAACGTCGCCGAAGTAACTTTCAGCTGAAGTAGCCATAGACTCTAGCTGTTACTCATTTAGCACAAACCGGAAAACGTGTGACTTAAGGAATGCCACGGATGCTAGCAACATTACATCCATTTAAAAAAACTGGTTGTTACTAATACCTCTGGTGAAGGAAAACCTACACCAGATCCAGAAGACCCCATCGCAAGCGACATTGGGCCATGACTAAAGGGTAATATGCAGCCTTCACTTTAGCGAGGAAACCACAAGGACTGAAGCCTGATAAACCTCAAGACCACGCTCTACGATCATATTAGTCCAGGACCTAGGGTTTTAAGTGGATTCCGAACCACTATAAACATCCATTGCACCGACGAGACTGGAACCCAAAACCTGAAGCACCGAGCACCACAGGGCTATACATTCTGCCATTCAAGCTCCCCCTCAAAAAAAAAATGGAGATGTTTATCAGTTGTATTGGATGGCAGGGAACTCATATCCTGAGCACAGGTTTACTTCTCCTTTTTAGACTTTTATGTATATTTAATTTTCGGGGTTTTACTTGTGTGCTTTTTAAATATTTTTAATGTTTTGATATTGTCAAGTTTTAATTCTAATGATGATGTTTTTATGTGTTCTTAATATTTTAAGTGTGTAATTCTGAATTAATTCTTGTATTATTCCTTGACGAGTGGATTGATGTAAATGGATTGAGTTCCAATTTTGCCATGTGAAACAACAACAATTTTTTTTTTTAAAAATCCGTTGGAAAAAATTGTTTTTGTATGTCAGAATTATTAACAGTATGTTTTATCTCATAGCATTGTTTTGTAAAGATTATAAAGATTATTATATACAAATCAATATCCATAAATAAATTATTTCAAATACTTTCCACATATTCATGACAATTATGTATAAGGTGAACTAGCTGCATTTGGGAAAACGTAAATAACCAGTATGCCTTACGTGTATGAAAGCTTTTCATGGATAATTTACTGTTAACTCTCATTTGTCACATATTAGTACATTATCTCTTGTTTCAATGGCGCAACAGCCCTTGATGGGCCAAGGCCGACTCCCTTACTGGCAGATTACAAAACATAAGATGTTTTTTCTTCTTTTTGGTAGGGTTGTCAACCCTACGCCCAACTACGTCAGTCATGTTAGACCGGGACTGTAGTGGATTCCGAACCACCACAAACATCCATGGAACCGCCGAGACTCAAATACAAAACCTATGAAACTGAGCTCTAGTTATTGGGCCATCAGGCCCAAATAGATATTTTCTTTTTGACGGGGTAGGGTTGTTAGCCCCACGCCTAACAGTCATATATATGCCGAGGCCTATGGTGTAACGTGGATTCCGAACCACTACAAACAACCAACTCAATTGTGGTATTGAGCGCCAGTCACTCGGCCATCAAACCCCATATTTGTACACACTATTATTTTTTAATATTTTGAAATTTTATTAAACATTTTTCAATTAATTAAAAATCATTTAATTCTTTTTTGATAACAGAATTGTTATTAATATAGAATGTATAAAAACCAATACATTAATATTTTCTAAATATATCTGACACAATACATTAATATTTTCTAAACTTGAAACTTTAATCTATCTAAACATTTTCTAAATCTAAAAACTGTTTAAACTCTTTTCTTTTTTTATTTAAAACTATTCTTTCTTGAAGAGGATATACAAAATTTTTCTATTGTTCTCTTGAAACTACAACTAACACATTTTGTAAGATCTCACGAATATTGATATAATAAAAATGCTTAATACAATGAAATTTCACTTTTTATGAGAAACTGCTTGGTTATTGCACAAAAACACAAAATTGAATTGATTGACATAAATGTATTGTAATTTCCAAATAGAGAAGTAGTCACGAAACCTTTGGCAGACTTCGTGCGCCCGTGAAGAAAATAAAAAGAATGGAAGTTTTTCCTTGACATTTCTATAAACGTTTTATGTGTCTACTTCATCCTTTGATAATTCTGACCCAGTAGTCCCAATGCGAAATTAAAAATTGTAACACAGCTATTAACAATAAATTTAGAAATCAGACTGCATTGACAATACACTTTTAAAACAGAAACTGCATAAATATGAAAGGATTTAAAAAAATTAAATCAAAAAATTGTCTTTGATAGTAAGATTATCAAATTTGGTGTGTGAAACTCAATTAAAATTAAATTTTCCCATCTTTGAATACTTAAAACGAAAATTCCCATATAAAATATGTGTACATTACAAATTATTTGTCAAGAATTAAATGCATTAAAATAAGATTTTGAATAAAGCTGGCATTGTTTAAATAATAATTTAACTTTTAATAACTTTTTTTATTAATGTTGTTATATGTTTTTTAATGTTATGAGTTTAAAATGTTTCATTCAGTTAAATTACAGTTAATTATATTGTTTGCCTTATTGTAGTGTGCAGGTTGATCTGATTGGTTGTAGTGTGCAATCAGATTGTAACTGGTGTGGTTGGGTTGGAGATACTTGAAGCAAAAGGTTTGAAAAACTCATAGCTTTATTGATACATGCACAAAAACCCACACGTACAATTAGAGACGTACACTATTGAACTCATTTAAAGACATATAAATATAGGAGTACTTAGTATACGCAGGATTCAAGTGAAATATAGTTCTTCTCCTGGTGAGTCTGTAAGCCAACTGACCATTCTCTTGAATGCCACAAGAGTGCTCCTGCAAATACATAGGTTTTTGGTTTTTTGTTTGTCGCTCTACGGTCATTTTGTGCATACTTTTAGGTCAATTAGACCGGGACCTACAGTTTAACGTGGATTCCGAACCACCAACAAATATCCATGCCACCGCCAGGATTCGAACCTGAAGCTTGTGGTACCAAAGGCCAGAGCTCAAGCACTTGGCTATTTGGCTGCTTAGATCGGATAAAAGTTCATATGATTAAGAGTCGTTGACGAAGATATTGTTTTTGTATAGCGTCGAACCATTCGTCGTTAACCAAGTGTATCTCTACCTGAAGCCTATATTAAATAATACATCCCTTTGTGTATAAACAGTATTTTTTAACTTCATAAAATTATTTTTAATCAAATATTTAATTCATCAAAAAAAAAAAAGGTTAATCTTAAGGAACGAAATATTAAAAAATTATATAATAAACTAAACGCTATTTTATTTGAGCACAAAATTTTAAAATAAATGTCATTCATCAAGAATTAGTAATAAAATAGTGCATAGGGAGGAAGCATGATTACATTATTGCAAAAATTGTATGAACATAGAATATAAATAAATATATTTTTTTTCAAAATGCGTTTTTGCTTTACGCTAACAAAAAATAAAAATTTCATTGTGTGACTATTTCATCAAAGTTATTGAATAAATTTAACATGTGTGAAATAAAACAACGCTATATTGGTTAATCTGAATTCAATAAAAATGTTTTTAAACAATCAGAAGTAGCTTCAAAATTCTAAGAATAAAATTTCTATTAGGGATAAATAAAGAGAAAACTTAAAAGAAATATTATGGATTGTTGATGCATTACTGTTTATTTAATGTTCCTTCATTTTCCTGTGTAGCACATATGTCAGAAAGAACATCTGCTATCATTACTTTTAAACATACTCTGCTAACCAAGAAATCCCTTTGTTTATTCATTTTTATTTGATTTATAGTAAGTGTGTACTGGAAAGATAAATGTTTTGTATTTTATGAAAACGAACAAAAAATACAACTTTTAAGTTCTATAAAAATTAGAATTGCAATTAAGAATTATAATTTTCATCAGTTAAATGTTAAATGTTTAATTAATTAAATGTTAAATGTTTAATTAGTTAAATGTTAAATGTTTTTAGTTAAATGTTAAATCAGTATTAAGAAAAACACATAAACTAATCAGAATATAGAATGAATTCCATATCTTCTGTTTTCCGTATATAGTTAAATTTATTTCAAATCATCTTAATTCAGGAATCAAGAAAATTATCATTATCATTTGTTTGGACATTGTAAGTCAAAAATATTTTTTTTTATTTTTTTTTTTTTTTTTTTTGTTGTCAAATAAATGTATTTTAATTATTTTCATTCTGACATTTTTTTTATTTTTCAAGATCATCAAATAATTTAAAATTCTATTAATGTAAAATATTAATTAAATTTTTAAAAAAATTAGAAAAAGTAAATAATGTCAAATTAAAATTCTATTTTCCGCAAATAAAAGATCAATTTCAGTTTTTTAAAATTTCGATTAGACAAAAATTAAAATAAACAGTAAAGTAATTTTCTGTAATAAAAATAATATATAAACATAGATTTATATACATGATATACAAATCTATCATTTTATGACAAATGATCTAAGCATAAAAATATGAATTGGCTTCTGCAGTTTTTTGTTCGATTTTTATTTGCAATTTATAATCACATTAGAAGAATTAAAATGAATTGCTGTGATATAAAAATAGAAATGTATACATGTTTCATATCAAAATCCAAGAAATAAAAATATTTTTTTATTTTATATAGTTTAATATTTACCAGATATATGCGTTTAGATCCACTACAATTATATATTTTTAATGAACTTAAATTAATAAGCATTGTAGTCTTTTGTTTACCCAGATAACAAACCTTTCTACTAAATAAAATTCTTAAATAAAATAATATTTTAAAGTTTATTGCGAACTTATTATTTATTGAATTAAATCTATTAAAAACATTTACTTTTTTTTTCAGTTATATGCATAATCATTGTTAGAAATCTGCTTAGAATGAAATTTTTGTTATTTCAGAATTGTAATAGTTTTCTTGAAGCATCTTGGTTTACCCCAAATTTACTTAATATTGTTTCAATTCAGATTATGGAGTAAGGATTTTAAAGTTAATACATGACATTTGTAAGCAAATTATGGATTACTTGTTCAGCTTTCAGAATCTGTTGTTGTTGTTTTAATGCAGCTGGCAATATAGACAGTTAATTTTTAGGCATTAGCAAGAGCTGCACCGACGTTACTCATTTAGCACTATCCAGGAGCACGTGGGCTTGAAGATACGGCTATCCCCCCTCAACGCTCTATGATCCTATTAGACCGGGACCAACGGTGGTTTAAAAGTGGATTCTGAATCACTACAATATCCATGGCACCTGCCGGAACTCGAATCCGAAACCTGTAACACCGAGCGCCAGAGTCCCTCGACCATCAAACCCTTTTTTGATGAATACAAATTTTAACCATCCCGATTTTCAGAACTGATAATAATTGCTTTGTTTAGTAAAGAATTTTTAATTTTAAATCTGAAACAAAAAAATATTTTGATTCTTTTACAACAAAGTATTTATGCAAAAGGAATGATGACTATAAAGTAAGAATAAAAGGGGATGGAGCTCTTATTGTAGATAATAAGAAAAAAACTTCAAAAAAAATTAGCCATTTATTACACTGGTATGATATTTCCTCTGGTTATCAATGTATTTCCATAGATATGGGAATTTTGCAACAATTTTTGTAGAATTGTTTAATTAATTTTTTTTAACAGAGGTGGGGAATCGGAGCAATGTCGATAGTCCATTTTTGAACGTGGAATCGGTGTATGGTTTGGTTTGCCGTTCTACGGTCATCTTAAAATTTTTTTCTTACAGTTTACAGTTAGATTTACTTATTTAGATTTTTTTTTTAGAATTCAAACCAGAGCGTGTGGTAGCAAAGGCGAGAACGCAGTTTTGAACATCAGATGGTAGGGTGTAAGAAATTCGACTTCCGATTCTTTTAAAAAAATTATTATTACTCCAAAATTCTGAGAATTAATTGTTAAATGTTTAAGGCAATTCAATTGTATCTTTCATTAATACAACCAGTAGCAAAGAATATTTACTGTTTTTAACAGTAAACCAAGTACGTTTTGAGAGATTTTTCTCAATACTGAGGCTTATAAAAAAAGCTTGGATACACAATGAAAAGAAAATTTTACAGATAAAAAATGATTTGACTGCATCTTTGTGATTAAAATGTGCAATCTTTTTTTTTTTCTTAAACTATTATATAATATTTTGGTTCCTGTTAATATACTACTGTTATTTTTATAGGACACATTTCTGTAAGTAAATTTAAAATAAAGATGTTTTTTAGTGGAAATATCAACTTCAAAGTTGTAAAATTCTTTTTATTCAAAAATTGTTTTATAGATATATGAATTCAATAAAAGTCAATGAATTTATTTCACAATTTTTCTAAATCCATTAATAAAGATCATAGATCATAATCATCTCATAGTTTTTCTAAATCCGTAGATTTGGTTTGGTTTGTTGCTCTGCGGTCATTTTTTGCACACTTTAGGCTAATTAGACCAGGACCTACAGTTTAACGGGGATTCCGAACCACTAAACAACATAAAGATACGAACCTGAAGCCTGGTAGTAACAAAGGTCAGAGAGTTAGCCAATTGGCCATCAGGTCGCATTAAATTCATAGACTGGTTTATCACTCTACCGTCATTTTGTGCACACTTTGGCCTAATTAGACAGGTATCTACACTTTAAAGTGTGGATTTCGAACCCCTCACAAACATTCAGGAACATCCATCACCTAAATCCGTAGAAGATCTATCAATTTTCATATTAATTGAATTACGGTAAAGAAGTCGGGAGTCGGTATAAAAATTCGACTGAGGAGTCTGAAATGTTTCGGCCAACTATCCACCTCTAGTTTATAATATGAAAAATATTCTGATAATTTTAATGCTGTATTAAAAGAAACGTTATTTAACTTGATATTTTTACAATAAACTGAATGAAAAAAATTCAATACTTAATACTGAAAAAAGAACTGGGGGAGAGATGGAAAAAGTTTAACCAGCAGAGAAATTTTTTAGGTACATAAGAAAATTCTCAGCCTTTTTTTTTATGCTATTTAATTATTTATTTTTTTAATTTTAAATTATACGAACCAGCGAACCTTATATAAACTAATTATAATATTATTACGTAATTATAATGAATTAAAATGCATACCTTTATCATGGATTTATCGGAAATCTAAAGCCAGAAGAAATTGTACTTAATCCCACAATCTTAGACAGATCGTTGCAAAGAATATGACTGCTGTTTGTCTGTTCTCTGCTCTGCTATGAATTCCCATTGACAAGGTGGTGCCAAGCAGAAAGAAACGAGAACTTAGTAATAAGTTAAATTCTTTTGATCGCCGCCTGCTGTCATGCAACTTCTTCTTCGGCTTATAAAGAAAAATATAGTCTAACCTGGACAGATGTACAGTTTGAACGAAAAAAATCTTTAGAAAATTACTGGCCAGATACCAAAACCTCTTTTGTTGCATAATTCAAATATAAGGATAAGTAAATTAACAAATGCAATATTTTTATAATTTTTTTTTGAGTGAAAACTTAATTTTAATTTAGTGTTTTAATTTTAAAAAGCAGAATTTCTGTTGTACATTGTCAAAATTGTATTGTTGTATTATGTAAAAATATTTTTTTCCTTATTCTATAGTAGCAAGGAAAAATTATACTAGAGTGGCAAAAATTTTTTGGAGCTTATTGAAAATATATAAAGATTTATTATTGTTGTGACTAATCCTCAGTGTCCGGCAGCGCAGGATGGGTTGGAGGAAAGGCAACTTCTGTTTTGATGGAGCACCCGTAGATAGAAATCTGATTTGGCTTCGAGTCGCTGAAGAAGGAGGGCAGTGCTTTCCGAGAGGGGTCTTTTAGGAAGAACTACCCCTCATTTGAGTCTCGTATGGGATATAAACCCGAAAACTTCCATCAGGTAGTCCGACTAACGACGCAAGATGTTGAATATCCTATGCTTTCATGAATTGAAATATGCATCTATGAATTGAATTTATGAAATATTCTTCTATGAATTAAATTTATGAATCGATATCTTCTATGAATTGAATTATGAAATACGCTGCTATAAATCTAATTTATGAAATACGCTTTT
Organism: Caerostris extrusa; assembly: GCA_021605095.1. Classification (NCBI taxonomy): domain Eukaryota; kingdom Metazoa; phylum Arthropoda; class Arachnida; order Araneae; family Araneidae; genus Caerostris; species Caerostris extrusa. Next base: position 8,464 of record BPLR01006867.1, read on the forward strand.
ATGAATTGAATTTATGGATTAAATTTATGAATAGATATGCGTCTATGAATTGAATTTATGAAATATGCTTCTATGGATTGAATTTATAAATATATATACTTCAATGAATTAACATGCTTAATTTATTTAAAATTACTTGATTTTTTTTTTTTTAAGTTATGCGGTAAGATTAGATTGTATAGGGATTTCAAAGTATCAAGTATGAAGAAAACATTATTAAATGTAAAATAATAATATATAACTTCTAAGGAATGAATTTAAAAAAAAAAAAATCTCAAAAGTGAGACCTTTAGAACCCCTCGTCACTATACATACCCAGAAGTGGAGAGGGAGGGGGGGGTCATTGACTGATGCTTAATATTCTATTGAGAGAAGTTGAATTCCAGAATATGTTATCATTTCATTTAGAGCATTTAGTTCTTTGAATGGCCAAACTGTGACGTACCATTAAAACATAAATTACACACCTAGCAATTGATAAACACAAAATTACTTATTTAAATATTCATTTTAAAATTCTTCAAATTCAGTGAATTTGCTGTTTAAAGAACGTGCATTAACAACTGCATTAAAAAATTTTCTATACCTTCCAGACTAGAAGAAAACAGCTTATTTTAATGTTCACCAGTTTTCTTTTGGGTCTTAATGAGAACATGAAGAAAACGTATGTCAAAGAGGCTGCTAAAAATGACTTTAAGAAAAGTTATTTGTGGCCGGCAGTTTGTCACACATATAAATTTTCTTAAAGGCATTATGCTTCTCATCACGTAGTTGTTTAAACAGTTTCCGCATTGATTCCTGGTGTAATCTTTACAGTTCACAATAACAGCACGTGTTGGTAGGGATACTGTCCTGTTGTTGAAACTGAACTAGAAACTTGTGCTAGGAGATAAACAATGCTATTTAGACAGAGATGATATTATATGTTCTCATAAAATGCTTCATTCTGAAACTTAACATGGTAAATTGTAATGAACTGCAATTTTTGGTCAGGATTTGGAAACATTATCTACTAATCAATAGAATAAAACATCCTTTTAGGATGTTTGGAATCAATATTTTGACATTAACAACAGCTTGATTAAAAGTCACTGAATATAAGAGAACATTAAAATCGATAAGCAATAATACTTCGATGAGCAATTTTGTGTGTATCCATTGCTGTATAATTTATATTTGAGTGGTACATGATAGTTTGGTTCCTGGAAGAAACGAATCTCCAAATGAAATGACAACGTATTTTGGAATTCAACTTCTCTCAGTGAATTTATTGAAGCTTCACTCAATGACCCTTCTCCCTCTCAACTTGTGGAGTATGTCTAGTGACAAAGGGTTCTAAATGGTCTCACTTTTGATATTTTTTGTTAAGAAATATATTCCTTAGAACTTATATATTACTCTTTTACATTTAGTAATGCTTTTTCATACTAGATATTTCAAAGTATGAAATTACTATGCAATCTAATTTTACTACGTAACTTTAAAACTCCAGTAATTTTAAATGAATTAAGCATGTTAATTCATTGAAGCATATCTATTTATGGTATCTATTATGATAAATCGTTTTGAAAAGTCTCATTTACTGTACGTACAATCTAGATATAAACATAACCTGAAACATTTTTACAACAATTAAAACCCCTCAAAAACTAAGATTTGTGAATATAAAGAGATTTCATTTGGTTCGTCACTCTACGGTCATTTTCTGCACACTTTGGGCTTATTAGACCGGGACCTACACTTTAACTTGATTCCGAACCACTAACAAAAACCCATGCCACCGCCAAGATTCGAACCTGCCTGCTATACCAAAGGCCAGAGTGTTAACCAATTGGTAATCAGGCCACTCTATCTCAAATTTTAATGCAAATAGCAACCATCTTGTTACAAACATCAATATATTTAGTTATGACATCAATGTCGATATCAAAAAAAAAAAAAAATTACATGTAAGCCATATTTTCTAATGTATAAACTCTCAATAACAATCAAGCAGTTAAGTAGCTATCAACTTGGTTCAATGCATATCACAGCATTTTAAGCCATTTTGTTTATTTTTGGTATTTCATGCATTTAGGTAATTGAGAAAAATAATTAATTATGCATTTGTTGCTGTATTTTAAGACTTTCGTCAATTAAAGCAGTATCAAAGACAAAATAATCCCCAAGCATATCAAATAGTAAATCAATATTTTATTTTTTAATTATCTTACTTTAATTAAAGTAAGTTATTTGGAATAAATTTTACTTCAATTTAACTTAACAAACTTCATAAATAGTATGCTTCAAGCTTAAGTGATATTTAATTCAAACAATTAAATTGCGCATTTACACAAAAAATACAGAGATAGTTACTTGATATTGGCAGATCGTTAGCCTTGGGAGCATATATTCAATGTAAATTGAAAAACACACTTTTGCACAACAAAATATGACTATTAGACAAATAATGAATGCCAACTGGTTCATGAGAAACGCTGATATTCAAAGAGCTATCTCCCTGCTACCTCTCAAAAAGTACTGTAAAAAAACTTGCAGAATATTCTTCAATAATATTGACAACCACCACCATCTGGCCATTCAAGAGATCGAACAATATGGACCGCACTCTAAAAGACCTAGGAATATTCTGCTCTAGCCTACCTAAATTCAATTTCACGATTTCCTTTAATCTCTGGGCTTTGCCAATGTTTTCATTCTTTCATGTTTGTCACCACCGGTCAGTGAGCTCCAATAATCTTCAACATCATAAACACACATTATTAAAACCTATGTCAAATAAGTGTTTATTTTAAATGCATATATTTTAAATGAAGGTTTGCCGTAGCGAGCGATATGGTTAAACTATTTTAAATAATAACGCCACGGCATTAGAGCATTTAAAAGCACCTGCAAATGTAAAAGAGTTTCAGAGATTTCTAGGATCCTTCTATGTGATCAATAAAGCCATTCCAAAATATGTATTTTGTAGATTTCCATTATATCAATTGTGGAAAAGAATTTTTCTTGATAGTGGACTATCGAGTGTCAAGATTCATCCAAAATTTCGTTTTATCTCCAAGCCTGTTTTATAAATATGTGATGCCAAGAAACCCATGTCATGTTTGCATTGATGCATCGCTTCAAGTTGGCAGCATTTTGAAATAATCAGATGCCTTTAGAATTTTATCCCACGGCGTTCCCATTCTCATACTTTGAAAGATTATGAAAAGAAATCTAGAATCATAAAATTTAAATGTTTTCCAATTGTGGATAACCTTCATAAATTTTATTATTCCTATCATGGCTCAAAATTTATCATATATACTGACCAATAAAAACGTAAAAATTTAAGAGGAAAGTTGTTTCGCTGGTTCTTAATCCGTAACAGGGGAGGTGAAAAAGTTGGATATAACAAAAGACGTGCGATAAATCTACATGCATCGTAATCAATTTTTAAAAATCTTTTCATCTAAATATCAATCTGGTATTTTATTTAAATGCTTTTGAACTTTTAAATGTCAGAAAAAAATATGATCATGCATTTTTAAGGGAAATAAAACTCTTTCAAAAAACTTTTACCAGAGTCTTAGATTTTTCGATAGAAATCATAAGCTGCAGTAAACGTTATAAAATTAATGACAAAAACGGATCTATTATGTATTAATTATTGTGATTTTTTTATTTAGTGTGTGACACAAATTTAAATAGGAGAAAATTTAATATAGCCCAATACAGAAAAATTTGGATACTATCTGAAATATCAGTATCTCACAAATTCCCTGCGAGCAAACAATTAAGTCTTCCTCTTCTTTAGCACATTCATTGTATGATTTTGCGAGCATCCGAAAAACAGGGTTTTGACAAGATAAATATAAAGATGCTGTCTTTCTTTTCTTCCTTGCACAATACAAACGACATGTTTTCCTTGATTTTAATTTTGCTTCTTCTGCGCACTGGTCGAATTCTGAGACTCCATTTCTTTTCCTAAAATCTGTTTTATCATCAAGCTCAATTCTAGATTCCTTCTTGGATTTTTAACTCTTGTATATAGTAGTGGTTGGACTAATTCTTGAGCTAATCCTTTCAAAAACTTCATTTTGATTATAACAGGGTTTTGAGAATAGCCTTGGCATAGTGGTATGCGTTTATTGTGCTCATATCTACTAAACAGATAGAAAAGAGAAATAGGCCAACGCATCGTCTTCCTGCTCAATGAATGAATGAATAGACAATTTTTTATCTATTGCATAAACACCACCTTTGGATCTGTTGTAAAATGCTATAGTTATTTGAGTCATAAAAAAAAAATTATTATCGTCAGAAAAATTTCAAAGTCTATGAGTGGGAACTTTCACAGACAAAATCTTCTTCACAGTCCTCTAAAATCTTTTGCAGTTTTTTCCCCATAACGTGGATCAGATGGATAAATAAATCTTCTCAAACCTAATCCCAGAGCCATATACATTATTGTCGAAAATTGTAATACTGAAAGGGTGGTAAGTGACACAGACCGCTCTTGCAGAATGCGACGGAATTTCTACCAGATGCACATGTCAAAACATCGGAATAAGAGGTTGTTATAGAGGGCTATATATATAAATCAAGATTAGTCCCTTCAATTGGACTAATCTTGTAATATAGGTGATGGAAGAAACACGTTGAGCGGTCTATGAGACACAGCGAGCCATAACAGGGGATGCGATCTCTTTCCCTGTTAAGGGCTAAAATTGAGTATGCTTGACTATAATGTAGAGTACCAAAAGAGTTTTACTAATATTGAAGCTTATATTCTGTCCAGGTATCCTATTTCATTATAATTTCAACACGCAATGCATTTATTAAACCCGCATGAAACTAAACAAAAATGAAAAATATTTATAGCAATATTTATCACGACATAAATGATGCTATTCTCCTGAAAAAACCTACACAAAATTTTTTTGTTATTAGGATTAAAATTATTACAAAAGGCTCATCAACAATTTGGACATTAGGAGATACAAAAAATGCTTTCTAATTCTTTTATTAAATGCCTATAATATGTTATTTAATTTCATCTCAGTATAATTGGCCTAACATAATTCAAGACGTAAAACATTGCGACATTTGTCGATTCAACAAGAAATCGAAACAAAAAAAAAAGATCTGACTCTCTGCAAAAAGTTATCCGAAACAAAATCTTTGAATGTATTTCTGTTAACACTGTTGGATGTATTTATTATCCTTCTGCAGATATTAAAATGCTGTAATTGATCATGCAACACAGTAATTACATTTTGCTTTCAAAAATGTAACTAAGGAAATTTATGCAAATTGCTTAGTACTAATCTTAAAATTTATGTTCCGGAAAACTTATTGACTGATAGAAAGTCATTCACCTTTTCAAGATAAATAATATTTCTTTGAAATTATTATGTAAAATAATTATTAAATTTTACTGACCGTGCACAGACTAATGGAAAGATAGAGCGTGTTAATAGGACCACAGTAACTCGATTTAAGTGAAAAATCAACTCTTTTATTCAACTAAAATTTCTTACGGTAATAAATTATTAGGACAATACTCCACACTCAGCAATAAATTTATTTCCAGCTTATTTGAATTTTTGGTATTATTACCTTATGATTCGCCTCAATATATTAATCAATATATTAATCAATATATTAATTAATTATATATTGATAATAATTAATTATTATTCACCAATTGATGAAGCTAGAAAATTAGCCAAGAAAAGAACAATAGCACATCATAACAAGAACAAAATTTGGTATTATGCTAGTTTTAATCGAATTCCAACTATGCCGGGGTAGCATAGTGATTTCTGACGAATTCCACTGTCCTAACACCTGAAAATCAACTTAAATTTATTGTACCACCACATATACAATAATTAAAAATCATTCTGTTGTTACACATGAAATTGATCAACCAAATCCTCAATCTGGTAAACCTACAGAAAATGTACATTCTTCCAAACTGAGATATTTCCATTCCCCTTCTTTTTCATTGATGCAACAGCCCCATGATAGAAGGTCTAGCCCCAAGGCAGACTGCCTACTGGCAGATTTCGAGACAGGAGATGTTTTCCTTTTTCTGAATAAGGTTGTCAGCCCTACGCTCTGCAGTCATATTAGCTAGGGGCTACGGTTTAATGTAAATGCGGAGTAGTTCTACATAAAAAAAGTCTTCCGGGAAGGCACTGTCCTCCTTCTTCAATGACATGAGGACAAATCTGACTTCTACCTACGGGTGCTCCATCGCAATAGAAGCTGCCCCCCCCCCCTCTAACTTCCTTTTTTCTTGAGAACACATGGGTTCTTGGACTTGGTCTACATGTTGATGTCGACCAAGTGAGATAAGGGAAGAAAAGCACTAAATCTAGAACAAAACGAGTAATGCTATTGCATGCTATTTTCTTAGTAGGAAACTATACAGTATTCTCTTAATAAATCTCCTTTTCTTTCAGTGAAAGTTAATTACACATGGTAGACGAGGTAAAATGCATGGAATTCACAAATGGGAAATTCGTGTTCACGTTAATAATGTTTTGTTATATGCTAATTTGTACAAGTCGTTACTTATTTAAAATAAGTTACACAGTTCCCGATGTCCCAAAAGTGAATCTCATTTCACTAATGTTTTTGTCCATGATGAAACAACAAATCGTTTCGGCTTCTCTAAAATTTCAAGGGATTTCTGTCATAATTTAGTTTTAGCTAATAAATTTTTGGAAGGGATAATTGAAATTCAAAAGGTTTAGACACTTTAAATTATTTTATATCGATTAAGGATAACAAAAAAAATGTGGAATATTTTTGAAAACGAAATTTTTTTTTTTTTAAATAATTTAATCTAATGTAATATAGATTAAAATCTGATGGCCGAGTAACTAGAACTCTAGCGCTCAATGCCACAGATTTTGGGTTTGTTTTTGGTTTGTCGCACTAGGGTCATTTTTGCACACTTTAGGCTAATTAGAACGTGGCTAATTAGACTACAGTTTAACGTGGATTTCAAACCACCAACAAACATGCTACCACCAACAAACATGCTACCACCACCAGAATTCGAACCTAAACCTGTGGTTCCAAAGGACAGAGCACCAGCCAATTGGCCATCTGGTAATAGAAGTATTGGGCTCAAGTCCCAGCGGTGCCATGAACGTGTGTAGTGGTTCGGAATCCACTTTAAACCTTAGCTCCCAGTCCAATATGGCACTGAGCGTAGGATTGACAACCCTATCCCGTAAAAAAGAAAACCTGTCCTTTCTCAAAATCTGACAGTGGGCAGAAGGCCTTGGCTTACCATGGGGCTGTTGCGCCAATGAAAGAAGATATAATATACATTTATATAGTTATGATTACAAGTTAATATTTTTCATGAAATATCCTCTCTCTTCACTTATATGTAAGACATTAAAAATCCTACTTTTTGGAATTTTTTTTTTTTTCATAATTTAGTACCAGCAATTGGTCAAAATATGGTATTTATATATTAAGGCTTCAAATGCTTTATTATGGTTAAACGAAATGAGAGACTTCATATATGTGCTATTTTGATATCCATCTTTAAAGTTAGTTTTTTTTTTTTTTTTTTTTTTTTTTTTTAAGTTCTCTTTTAATCTTTACATTTTCCTAAGTGAACTTTAATATTTCAGCTTAAGACAGAAATTACGGATAATTGGAACGTGTTGCAAAAATGGATAGAAGTAGAAAACAAGTGATTAAAAAAATTTTAAGCAGTTAAAATTTTTTCAAACTTATTACACGTACGAAAAATGAAATATTTTACTGTTTCTTTTATTTTTATACTTTTCTTGTTTTTTATCACACTTGGTAGACAGCAACAACCAGACCAAGTCCATGAACCCATATGGTTTCATGGAAAGAGGAAAAGGTGAGACAGCTTTTGTTATGATGAAGTCTCGGTAGAAGTCTGACTTGGCTCCGTGACGCTGACTTTTTACGGGCTAGGATTGTCAGACCTACGCCCAACTCTTTCTTCAGTCATATTAGACCGGGGCCTAAGACTTAAAGTGGATTCAGAAGGGATAGAAACATTCATGAACTCGAATCCGAAAATTGTGCTACCGAGCGCCAGAGCGCTAGTCCCTCGACCCAACAGGTCCTTTTATGCTTTTTCATTAATAAAAAATTTATATTGTTTGATATGCTATGTATTTGTTTCATATCAGGATTATCACTTTATATAATTAATTTTTAAAAAGAAATTCGTTTTGAAAAAGTATATCGACTTAGAAAGTTGATGCATTTAAAATTACTCGCATGATAGATTATACATATACATTATGTTATGAATGTATTTTTAATAGTTACTTATTACTAATTACGCAATTATTGATAGGTAATCCATGTAATACATTCTAAGAACACAGTTTCGCCCTTTGCGGTTCAAGAACTGACGAAGGCATACAATAACATAACATGCCAAAATGGCAAAGCAATGTATTTATTTTAGATTACATTTATCACTTCATATAACTACTTTTTAAAAGAAATTGGTTTTGAAAAAGTCTGTTGGTTTAGAAGGATGATGTACTTCAAATTTGTAGCAAAAAGTGATATTTTAATAATTATTATTTCGAAACGAAATCTTTATAATAAGGATTTCTACAACAGTTTCCCTAGACAGTTTAAGAATTGAGCTATAACACTAATATTCCAAAAGGGAATATCAGTACAACATAAATTGACCATTTAAAAGCAAGTACACCTTTTTCATATTTGTTGTTGTTGTTACTAATCCCCATGGCGTAGGAAAGCCTAAACCAGACCCAGAAGACCCCACTGGGCAATGGGTAGGGTAAAATGCAGCTTCACTTTAGCGAGGAACCAGGAGGACTGAAGACTGACTAAATCTCAAGACAACGTTCTATGATCATATTAAACCTGAACCAACGGTTTAAAGTGGGTTCCGAACGAAAACATCCATAGCCCTGTCGAGGCCCAAACCCGAAACCTGTGACACCGAGCGCCAGACGCTGGGGCATTCAGGCCTACTTACATATATTTAAGTAATATTAATATACAAATATTTAATTCAGTTATTGTTTTAATCAAAATATTTTCATGCTTCAAATACAAAATGTTATTCAATGCTGTTATGATTTAAAACCTAATTATAACTTTTTTTTTATCACATTTAAACATGACTATAGCTTCAATGACATGAAACTTTAATTTTTTTTTTGTTATTTTTCCTATGCATATAGCCAGGTAACAAATATGAATACTTTAACAAGCCCTTTGATCTATCTTACTAATAAAGGTTTACAAAAATAGGTTTTAAATTTAAACAAATTGATTATATTAATGCAATATTATGCAAATTTAAAGAAAAACTTCATCCTCTATCACAGAGTATATGCGTTATGTACCCGGACATTGCCAATAATTGTCATTTTCTGGTACACTACTATCAGAGGTACAAGGGTGTGGTTGTATACCATTGGGAATAAGGTCATGGTTAGGCTGTCTGGGCTGATTTTGTATAATGTTTAAGCGTGCATTTCTGAATGGACAAGTTTATATCCAATGATAAGCATTTAATGTATTTCTTTGCATGAATAGTCTTCATAGGGAATCGCAGTGTGTGTTTCTGATTAAATTGAATTTTATGTTGAAGAGGTCTTGATGCCTATGAGATAGTTACTATTTATTTATTTTTAGTTTCCTTTTGTTACCTAGTTCTTTTTCTGAACATTCATTGATAAAATATTGTGTACAGGAGGAAAAATTCATTCCGGAACCAGGATCATATTCAATAATTTGACGTTGTGATTGTGATTAATTTTTGCCACTACGTATAAACATAAACTTAATATAAATTTTTCATCAAAAATCAATTGCAAAATTATAAATTAATTAATTTGATAACCCTAATTAAAAAATTTTTTTGAAATAAAATTACAAACACATTCACACATTATTTAATTTTACCTTTGTTGATTAAACTCGCCTCAGGAGAACACTTCGCGTACGTTAAATATTTTTTTTTTTTTTGTAATTTGGAAACTTGGAGGAAAAACTACAGGAAAGCTAGTTGAAGTACAGACAGTTAGGTGGTACAGATGTCTGGAGACAGGATGACACAGGATCGAAGAAAACTAAAGGATGGCGATTAAGAAGATCCTCATCAATACATAGTTGCACAGGAACACATGACGGATTTGGTTTGGTTTGCCGCGCTTTACGGTCATTTTTTGCACACTTAAGGCTAGCCAATTGGCCATCAGACCGATACATGACGGAAACATTCCAAAACGAAAATCCAAATCTTTCACGTAACTTAAACACACAGAAAAAGAGCAGAAGACACCTACGAAAAACGCAGATGGAATCAAAGAAGACAAAATAACGACGAATAATAAAGACGAAAATCCAAATCCTTCTTCCAAATTTACCTTCATTTCAAAACTGTTGAATTTGTTACACTTAAAATTTTTTATGCGTTTGCAATCCTTCCGACTTTGTGTAGCGAATTCAAAAGCTGCTACAAATTGTAATCGAAAGACAATCAAATATTTCAGAAAAAAATTAAATAGTCAAATCTATTTATTACATTATATTAACATTTTAAAGGAATTTAAAGAGTTGTGGTCCAACTCGAGGAAGAAAGCTTTTAAATTTCGCAACTTTGTGCGAAATTTAAAAAGCGCCCGAAATCAAAGCTATTGAAATCATACATAAATCATTAAAAATGTTTTACTTAATATCTTTAAGAGTCTCGGAATAGTAGAACAGGAGAGAATTCAAAAAACAGAAATTAATAGGAAAAGCGATTAATAAGAAAAAGCTGTTATGATAAAATGCGCAACTAAAAGTTTAATAGGGTCTGTGCAATATCGGAATTTGTTGATTATCGGTCAGGGAATCAAGAAGAAAAAAACCAGAGATTACACACACACACAAAGTATATATATATATATATATATATATATATATATATATATATATATATATATATCAAAATGTATTGCTCCTAAACATTATTACTAACATTCTTAAACTACAATTCGTTTCTTAATTTTTCCTTACATGCCAATTTTTTAGAAATTTATTTTTAGTTTGATGCTAAAATTTAAACTTATGATATACATTGTTGCTTTTTTAATTCATAATTTTTAAAACGTTGAAGATGTTTAAATAAATTTTATAAACTGAACTCGTTTTTATTATAAAGCACTTACAATTTGTTTCTTTTTCTTAACGAAATTTTTAATTTATAATGAAATGAAAATGTATTTTAATAAATTTAAATTGAATAGGCTATTGTTCGAGGATTGTTCACTAGCGTATAATAGTTTATAAATTTACTATTGAATAAAATAAAATATTCACTTTAAAAAAATTTTCATCCATATATAAAAATTCTTCAGCAAAATTCTAAAATGATCTATAATTAATTCAAGATAAATTATGTTCCAATCCCTTTTGCTAATTATATAACAATGTTAAAGTACTATTGAAAATTTTAATCTCCAAAATAACATTCTTTAAGACATTATGTTTCTGTACATTATTTTCAATTTTGTCTCAATTTCAGTTAAAAAATTCGATTAATTTTTAAAATAAATAAAATCAACTATTTTTACTTTAGACAACCGTTCTTTTACTCAAAATCTTTTGTTAACTTTTTTTTTTTAGTGCAGATCATTAACAAGATCATATGATTTTTCAATTCCTACTATTAGTTCACGCTCTCCCTATATATATTTATATATCTTGCTCAACCTCTTATGTTAAATGATAAATACATAAATTAACTATTCAAAAAATATTTTTTGCAACTGATAATTTGTTTTTCATGTGATATATTTCCGGGAGAATGGTATAAAATAACCTAATGTTCCTGTTTATGTAATAAATTAAAATTTAAGGATGAAAGTTTTTCATATGTACATAAGAAAATGAGAATATCTACCTGTAAAAATAAATTTTGAACATTATTAGTAAAATTCAAATTTTGCTTATGCTAAAACTTTTGAAATTTTGTATGATCGTTTAATAATTAAAAACCATGTTTACTATAAAGAGTCAGCTTTTAAATAAATTTAATTTTTGTGTAAACAAATTTAATTGCAAAAATGTTTTCCAAATATATAGTCGGAATTTCTCCAACTCACAAGCATGTATGCTAAAAAATTCAAAGAAAGTATGGCACATTATCTTTTGATTCGGATTCTTTATTGAATTATGTAATTAAAAAATAATTTTTATATTCAGGATGAACTGAAAAATATAGAACAGGGGTTAAAATAAAGATTTAAAGAAAATATGGCACAATATTCCTTGATTCGGATTTTTATTGAATTACATAATTAAAAGCTAATTATTACAATAATCAGCATGAATTGAAAAAATATAGAAAGGAACAAAAATTATTAAATAAATTCCTCTTTTTTATGAAAATGAGTTTTGTGTTTCGGTGCCAAAATATCTTAAATATCTTCGTTTCCATTTCTTCTGAAAACTATCAGCATTGATGCAAAAAAATTTTTTTGCATCTCATTTGAAAGATAAAAAAATGTTTCGTGCCGCACTAACTATGCTAATTTAAAAATAGTCATAATGTGCAATCTGTAATATAACGGTAAATGAGTAAACACATAGTTGCGTAATAATTTCTAATTTATTTTCGTTTAGAGTTTGGTCAAGAAATTTTGATTACTGAAATAAGATACATCTTTGAAAATAAAAATAGAAAATGCATATTGGTATAAAAATAACATAAGAGCTTCATAAATCTCATTATTATATATATATTTTATGCAATTAAAATTTTATCTTATTTACATAAAAATCTCAGTAATTTTAGGAAATATACGATTTTATGTTGAGCTGAATATTTAACAATACTAGACTACTCAAAGGGTATGGTTTGGGCAATTTTAACCAACAAATATTGTTTTCCACTGTTGAGTATTAACTTCTATTTATTGAAAATAAATTGAAGTTAATTATCAAATATTGAAATATTGATTCAAATATTTGACTTTCAGAGCATTCACCGAATATACTTTTTCAAATTCGAGGTTTTGCGATAAATATTTTTTGGCTTATAACTTTCTAAAAAAAAGTGTAAGGCGGCACTCTATTTAATGCTGGAAAGGCTATGTATTTGTAATGCAGTCTACATTAACAAAAATTTTTAGCTTTATTGAAATTTTTTATTTTCACTCATTTTAACCTACAAATAGCTTTAAATCACTACTATCACTATTTTATTATTTCTACAAAAACATAAATATTGTTTTACAACTTTTCTATAAATCGCACAGACATGTTATTTATTTTAGCGATCAGGAATGTAAAAGCATCAGTCAAAATTTCAAAAAAATTAATCGGAAACTAGTATATTTATTTACATTAATAGTCAACTTAAAAATCGAAACTTACATTGTCTCTAATATATTCTTGGAAAGCCTTTCTATGAAACTGACATGTTATTTATTTTAAAACTTACACATAAAAATAAATTAATAAATAAAAATAAAAATAAATAAAGTTTTGATATTCGTAACATATTTTTGGAAAAACCTTTCTATGAAATGCACTGACATGTTATATATTTTAGCTATCAGTAGTATAGAAATCATCAATCAAAAAAATTAATCGTAAACTTGTGTATCTAATAACACATTAACAGTAAACTTAAAAATCGAAACTTACACATTGCCTCAAGATTCTTCAAAAGTTCTCTCACATAGCGTGTGAACGTTGACAAACTCAAATCCAATCGGTTCTTTACGAAATCCAGACAGGAGAGCCACTGTTAATGATCTTCTGAGATGTCCAGCTAACTACTGAGGCGAAAGCCCCAGGTGCTATCACGAATCTGTTCGAGAATTGGCAAAGATTTCTAACCTTGGGCCGACCTTTTGTTTTACAATTCCCCATAAAGTAGACAAAAGCCGCTGTCCTGAGGCTAGATCTTCCGAGTGTTGGTTTCTCACGTAACAAATCGAAGCTCTCTTATTGCTGATTGTGGGCGTTTTCGGTTTTGATGACTGCTTTTTAGGTTGTGTAATGAATTTGCTTCTAGCGTGGACCACACAGAGAGAGGGTTTTGTAGTAAAAGTAAGAAGACATTCTAATGAACCCCAAATAGCTTCCGGTGAAGGAGTTTAGTACAAATCAATTGAAGGTAATTGTCTATCTCAAGAAAAATGGTGTCTATCATTTATAGAATTTTTATAAATATAAAAACGTTAAATGATATGATTATCATGTAATTTATCAAAAAAATCTTTAAAAAAATTTTGCAATTTTTATAATATTTATTTAGTTTTTTATGATGCAGTCACTAATCTTTATAGAACAGTTGTATTAAAAAAGACAAAATTTTTTTTGGAATATCGCTATAATTTTGAAGATTAAAGTTACAACTTATTTTGTAAAATCCATTATGGTTTAAAGAATTTTAAGAATTTATACATTTCTAATTTTAATTCAGAAAAAAAAATTAATTCAATAATATATGTCAGTTATTAGTTTGGTTTGGTTTGTCGCTCTACGGGGATTGTGTGCACATTTTAGGCTATTTAGACCGCGACTTCAGTTTAACGTAGATTCCGAACCCCTAACAAACATGCATGCAAAGCCAGGATTCGAACCTGAAGCCTGTGGTACCAAAAGCAGAGCTTATCAGTTAATAGATTCCGTATGAACATCAGAATTCATGCATAAAATAAATTGCAATATTTAATATAAATTATATATTTATGTGATAATATAATTTAAATTTAATATATAATTAATAAAAATATATTATTATAATTGCATTTGATAAATAAATGTGTCTTGTATAAAAAGTGAATTATGTATAAAAAAATTTGATAATTCAATTCCTTATATTTTTAAATTTAAAAATTTGCCTGAAAACAATGTTGTCCTTTTTGAATATTAATAGAAATATTAAATTTAATAACTTATTTGTTCTCCTTTTCTGCATATTATCTCTTTCGAAATCTTCGGCATCGAATACACAAAATTAAGAATGGTATCGAAAGTGATATTTCTCCATTTTTGCTATAATTGTTTCTTTTTATGATTTACTAGTACTCTAATGTTTTCTCATTCTTTTTTCTAATTCATTCCTCAGGTGTCCAAGGAGGAATTTGCATCTCGAGACTGGGGTGGGGTTTTCAGTGACCGGAGAGTATTGTATATAATCCAAAGACGAAATATTTTTGCTGCATGCTTTGGGTCGTTGTCTTCTTCAAAGATAATATCTGTTGCAAAACCAAGATTTAGCACACTTTTTCTTTAAACGTTGTTTAGAGATATTTATATATCCACATTTACCATATTTCAATAAAAACTAATTATCCAACTTTTAAAGCACATATACATCCCCATATCATGAATCCTCCATCCTTAGTCTTTACTGTAGCCTGAATATTCTTTTTGCTTGGCACTTATTAATTTTTTGGACATCAAATTAAAATTCTTCCAATTATATTTTTATCGCCAAATTTAAATTCTTCCAATTATGGAATTTTAATTTGGCGACAAAAACTATTATTATAAAGAATGTTGAATTTACTTTCGTCGATAAATATAACTTTATCTTTATTTATATAACGTTTTCTTCTTGGTACTCTTGATCGATAGTCGTACACTCGATATTTCAGAAGATACTTTTTTTATGAAAATATTTTGATATTCGAGAAATTATTTTGCAGAAGTTAATTTAGGGTTATTTTTAACTATTTTAATCATACACCTATCTCTCTCTCCCTCGAAAATTAACATTTGGGACCTTTCCCTTTCATTATTATTAAGCCATTTTTCAAACATCCTCTCAACACCTTGAATAATTGCACATCATCTCCCAACAGCAATTCCGATTTTTACATATTTTTTCCAGAAGAATCTTTCTTTTTGGTTTTGCCATTTCAGAAATTGTCTAAAATCCTATATAGAATAAATATCCTATATAAATTGTCTAAAATCCTATAGAAATATGCAACTTCATGTTAGAACTTAGGCTTGGCTTGGTATTTTTGAGATGTATGCTCGTTGACGCTACTTCATCTCAATTTATCCAATTATTTTTTAAATAAGTGAAAAAGAAACCATTATAAAACCATTAGAGTGAAAAAGGAAACCATTATAAAGGAACTACTCTAAAAATCAAAATTCTTGAATTCATTGCCTATGACGGTTTGCAATACTTCATTGTCTATTTTTGCAATGACGGTTTTATGATACTTTCTAGTAACGAAAAAGAATATAAATAAGAAGAGTGAATTTGAAAGAGAAAGAAATGGATAAAACTTCAAATCAAATAGATCATAATATTTTAACAGTTGAACGATGATGAGAGCATATGAAGTACAACTAGTACTTTAAAAAAAAAAGTGAAAAAAGAAATTATATCCCCAGAAAGAACTTACAGGGCTTTTAACTTAGAATGTGTGAGTGACTGATATTAGTAAAGTTTGAATTTTATTTTTTGTTGCCATTTTCCAAACATAAATTTGAAATGTGTGAATACTTCTAGCCAGTTAAAAGCATTTAATTAACAATTTATTTATTATGAGTTTTGAAATTATACATCAATAATTGTTTTTTTACTTCTTACATTCTAAAAAATCTCTAAGTCATAAAAAGAAACTTTATGGAAATTTGAATTCAATATATGAATCATTGTAACAATATAAGTTTTACTTTTGAGCACATAAAGCCTATGATTATTTCTGTAGATAATTTAGTCATCAATTTTGACTATTAAAGGCTGGTATGATTTTTCTGATTTTCCTATATCTTTAACAATTAATTGAAGGACAAGGAATTAGGCAGGCAAGGAAGGCATTTAAGGAATAGGCAGGTAATTCCAGCAGTAGATTAAAGTTGAGACAAAGTTCTTTCGGATTAATAAAAACTGATTTGATTCAACTTAATATTTAGTTTAAAAATTTTATTATTAATAAAGTCTATAAAAGATGAATTTCACACAGAAATCAGATATAGATCCAAATAATAACCAGAAATTATAATTTTATAAATTAGATGCAATAATTCATTATTATCATTTATTTCATTATTTTTATTATTATTTATAATAATTCATTATTCAAATTAGATGCAATAATTCAAAGATCGATTTTCCACCATGTAATCAAGCCACATTCTATTTCTGTTTTATTCTGTTTATCGTTTTATTCTTCTATTTAGGAAGAAAATAAGTAACGATACATTATTTCTCATGAGGAGAAGGGTTGTCATTGCCTTGAGAGGTTGGACTTCTATCTATGTATCTTGCAATGGATCCCTACTCATGGGGATTTGGCATTTAATGAAATTGCAGATTCTTTGGCGAAGAATGCCAGAAATTTGAATCAGACTGTCATTTCTACTTTTCTTGCAGATTCAAATACCTTGCAAAATCTAAATTTATAATTCTTTTTAAGATTAAACAGAACTAAATGCCTACAAAAATACAACTACTATTCTCACAAGATGTAGGATGGAGCATCACAAAAATATGAAAATTTTGCTGAGGGCGTTAAAATATCAAAAAAATGGGGCAACTTCTCTTATGTACAGCTTACTTCTCGTCATGTCCTTGATTGCACAACTGTTGCAGCCGCCATGCATTGTCTGGATCCTCCATGAAAGAGGATTTATACTCGAGAAGACAATCAACATGGCCAATATTATTCGGGAGCACCATGATATTTGATTTTTTGTATTCTTCAGGGGATACGACAGCAACAAAAATAAAATAAGCTGGAGCAAAAAAATATTAAAATAAGAAACTAAATTAACGATTACGATTCAGATGAAAGACTGTTGAAGAATCGAGAATCTGATTCCTCATATAAATTGATAAAGAAATCGTGTTGGCTTTTTCAGTTGGTTAAGCTAAGTTTAATTTATTTGGCAAATTAAGACATCTTATACAATGCCAGTAAAATAATATTTTTATTTTATCTAATTTTATTAATTTATTTTCTGTACTATTTTTTATACTGTTTTATTTTACTCACTGATAGAAATCACTAGGATTTCACATCAATGCCTATATGTTTATTATATTGTTTATATTTTGTTTAAGCTAAATAAACCATCTTTTATATATGTATACAGACCAAAAATGTTTTGGACAAATTTGATGTAATGTACCAAAGTAAACTTTCTTTTTTTAGAATATAATTCAAAGAAAACTGATCTCAAATAAAATAAAGTACAAATCATGCTTGAAGACAATCGTTATTGTCACTTTTCATTGATGTTTTTAGATCAAAACCGTAACAAATTTAAATCCAATATAAACAAACAAAATTGATATTCTGCGTATAATATTGTTTAATTTTTAGTACATCAATATTGAATTTTTAAAGTCATAATACAGGTTTTATCGCATACGCTGATTCGTCAGTTTAATTGCAATTAAATACTCATGAAATGAAAGATATTTCATTTACGATCATACAATTTAGACAATGTTCATGTTTTAATTTCCTATACATTCAAATAACGCCTATAAATTCAGTTCTTACACTACAAACTTTTCAATCATAAAATTTCAGTTCTGTTTTCCTCACAAATAATTTATGTCTCTTCCATTTTATTTTCTTGATTCTTCAAAAAACATTGTAACAATATGCGTTTCACTTTTGAGCACATAGAGAATCTCTTTTTATATTCAATAAAGTTCATATTCAGTTTTATTTCACAAACTTTTGGGGAAAATTTATCTTATGTTTCACTGGATAGATTATTTTTAGTTCAAACAGTTTAGTTCTAGGTAAACAGACAATTGCTTTAAAATGCATCTTACTAGTACGTTATAGTGTTCACACTTGAATAAATTATCAAGTTTTCCACATGATCGTACTGTATATATAATCCATTTATAGATGTTTTGTTCTATTAGCGAGTTCGAATTAATATGAAGACAAATAGTGGTTATTAATTTTATTTTTTAGCTATTAATTTTATTAATCATTTTTAGTTCTAGGTAAACAGGTAATTGCTTTTTTAAAATGCATCTAACATCATGATGTTCAAGATTTTTAATTCAAATGATCATACTAGGTGAATAATTCCTTAATCAATTTTTGTTCTATTTGCGAGGTCTAATTAATCTGAAGACAAATAATGGTCATTAATTTTATTTATTAATTAATATTAGTTATTAATTTTATTTATTAATCATTTTTAGTTCTAGGTAAACAGATAATTGCTTTCAAATGCATCTTTACATCATGATGTTCAAATAAATAAATTGTCGAATTTTTAATTCACATCGTAATGTATAAATAATCCATTTATAGATGTTCTGTTATATTTGCGAGTTCGAATTAATATGAAGACAAATAGTTTTCAATATTTTTATTAATTATTATTATTATTAATTATTTTTAGTTCTAGGTAAACAGGTAATTGCTTTAAAATTAGTAATCCTTGTAGCAAAAATTATCAGTTCAGATGCAATATATTTTATTAACAATTGCAATTATTATCTTCTAATTAGCACAATCAATTTCTAATGTTATAAAATGATCACTTGATGCAATATTTTTAAAAAATTATGAAATACAGTCTAAAGTTCATAGAATAAAATTTTTAAATATTACGTAAATGAAAATATTTATAAATATATAATATAATAATCTTACTTGTCTCTTCTTGTGTCTTGTTCGATAATTTTTTGGAAGTCATAAGTATTTATCTCGACGTTTGAACACGATAAATAAAACAGTTAAACATCTTAAGTCTCTTTTTTTCATTTAATCCAACTCTATTAATGTATATCAGAGTCGTTAGTACAACATATTTTTTTTGTAAGATAAACTAAAGTAATTTAATTTATTTTTGTCTATTCAAACACATATTAAAAACATTTGAAAAATATTTCTTTTAATCCTTTGCAACTTTAAATCAAAATAAATAAACATCCTTCTGTGTATGATAGTATGTAATAAAAGTCGTTGACTGTAACAAATTAATTCAATGATGAATAATAAAACTGTTATTTAACAGAAACACCATTTAACAATCCTTTTTATCAATAATTATCAATTCAGATGATTAACAATTGGTATTATCTCTAATTCGCACAATTAATTCATAATGTTAAAAATATGTTAAGATAATTTTTAACAATTTGAAAAATGTCTAACGTTCATAAAATAAAACTCTTAAATAATGATAATATTTATAAATATATAATATAATAACCTTACTTGTTTTTTCTTGTGTCTTGTTCGATAATTTTTGGAAGTCATAAGTATTTATCTCGCTGTTTGATAACGGTAAATACAATAATTAAGCATTGTAAGTCTTATTTTTTCTTTTAATCCAACTCTACTATTGTATATCAGGAATCGTTAATACAACTTACTTTTTGAAAGATAAATTAAAATAATTTAATTAATTTTTGTCTATTCAAACACATATTAAAAAGCATTCTTTGAAAAATATCTCTTTTAATCCTTTGAACTTTAAATCAAAATAAATATCCTTCTGTATATGGCAGTATGTAATAGAAGTCGTTGATTGTAACAAAGACATCCTTAACACAAACGATCCGGACGATGTTTGTCCGGTTTATGGCTAAGAAATTCTTGAAAACAAACTGCTTAAAAGGAAAAACAACTGGATGTTAAGTGAATAACCGACTAACAAATCAATCATAACACCATTTATTTATATGTACGGGAATTCTAAACTTTAGACATGGCCAACAACGATAAAAAAAATGTATTAAATGTTTTCCTTTTAAGTGTTATTGATTAGAAATCATTTTACTTACTTCTTCGCTCTGACATTAATAACCCCGCAGAAAAAAAAAAAACCAGAGTTGAAAAATATGCATATTGACATTTTTTTCTAAAAGGATGGCAACGGCAGATTTTTCTGCGTAGGAAGTAATTACACTTATTCTTCATCCATTAGATTCCTTCGCGTGCCACGAAAATGAGTCGCGCATTACGACGACAAGCTGCTCGGATAATATTCTTAGAAAACTCATTATACATTGTCCGATTACGTTTCTTTAACGAAGGGCCGATTTAACAAGGTATTTTTACTTCTTAAACAAATTCGATGCTTTTAATAGAAATGAAAAGCACTCAGTGAAAAAAAACAGTATGTTGATGTGTTTCTTACAGATAAATATTAAATCATCTTTATGAAAAATTATGAAAAACAGTATAGGAGAGCTTTTTGATTGACAATTTAATTACTAGAACATTATAATTAATGTTTGATTGTTAATCTAGTTACTCGGCCATCAGGACCATATTTTCAGATTTATTTTTGTTAATTCCGAAACAATCAGGCATTAATTATAATATTCTAGTAATTAAATGTTTAATCAAAAATTTCTCCTTTATTACACTAACGCTAGTCACTCGGCCATCAGACCCACATTTTCAGATTTATATAGGATAGATTTAGATAGATTCCAGTTAGATAGATGATATAGATTTCAGTTAGTATAGGATAGTATAGGAGAGCGTTTTAATTTAACATTTAATTACTAGAATATTATAATTGATGCATAATTGTTAAGGAATTACCAAAATGTGGGACAGATGGCTAGATATTGCTGGAGTACAGGATAGTGTAAAAGAGCTTTTTGATTAAACATTTAATTACTAGAATGTTATAGTTAATGCCTTATTGTTAAGTAATTACCAAAAGTAAATCTGAAAATATGAACCTGTGGCCGAGGGACTAGCTTTAGTTTTAGACAGCTTTTTTTGATTGAACATTTAATTACTAGATTATTATAATAAATGTCTGATGGTTAAAATTACCAAAACTAAATCTGAATATAAGGTCCTGATAGTCGAGACTGTCGTTAGTATAGGATGGTATAGGAGAGCTTCCTGATTGATAATTAATGTCTGATTGTTAAAGAATTACCAAAAGTAAATCTGAAAATATGGGTGTTTTATGAGCCTGATGGGCGAGTGACTATCGTTAACATAGAAGACATTTTTGATTGAACATTTCATTTTTAGAATATTATAATTAATATCCGATTATTAAGGAATTATCAAAAGTAAATCTGAAAATATGGGTCTGATATCCAAATGACTAGCATTAGTATAGGTCAGTATAGAAAGCTTTTTGATTGAGCATTTAATTATTAGACTACTATAATTAATGTCTGATTGTTAAGGAGCAAATCTGAAAATATAGGCCTGATGGCCGGGTGACTAGCGTTCGGTGCCACAGGTTTCGGGTTCGAGTTTCATGGATGTTTGTCGTGATTTGGAATCCACTTTAAACCGTAGGTCCCCGTCTAATATGACTATAGAAAGTTAGGCACCGGGCTGACAAGCCTATCGCGTAAAAAGAAAATATATCCTGCCTCGAAATCTGACAATAGACAGAAGGCCTCCGTCTACCATGGGGCTGTTGCGCCAATGAAGAAGAAAAAGAAATCTGAAAATAATAAAAGTCTCGATTTCTTGGACAAAATTATAAATGCAACCATGTGAATTATTTGATTATTATGAAATCATCCTTTCATTAATTCATTCAACATCTTTCTCCTTCAACGATAGTGGCCTGATGACTACTTGGCCAGCGCTCTGAGCGCGCTTGAGGTTCGAATCCTGGCGGTAGCAGCGATGTTTTGAGTGGTTCGGAATCCATTTTTATACTGTAGGTCCCGATCTAATAGCTTAGAGTGTGCACAAAATGACCGTAGAGCGACTAACGAAACCAAACCAAACCTCCAACAACAACAGAAACCAAGTCTCGGTTGAAATTCTCCTGTCGTCCATTTGTCCCTTGAACTAGGGATGGACAAATTAGTGTGACCCTCCAGAAGGTTCCATCCAGCCCCACAGCAATTTAACACATAATATATATATATATATATATATATATATATATTATATTATATTATATTTATATAATATATTTACGATATTATATAATATTATATATTAAACATACCATACAATATGTATAATAAAAAATTGTATACAGCTCGTGCCAAAAAAGAAGTGGATATTGCGTTATCGGAGAAAAAAACGAGTTCATATAGAAGAGATCTTGTATCTCGTTTCATTAACATTTGCATTGAGCATTTTAAACTCCTCCCAGTGCCTTGTTGTTGTTGTTCTCCAACTTGTACCCCTTGAAAATTTCCCAGATAAAGACATTTATTGATAATCTTCCTAAATATATCAAAGTACATCATTTTTTTCTATGTTTGCTTCATTTCATATATGTGAACAATATGTGTTTACAATAATATCTTATATATCTTATATTTAATATCTTATATTTGTAAATAATATGTGTTTTATACATATGTGTTTTCTACCTTGAACCTTGAAAGAAAGCTATTTGAAAAGAGACTGACAAATAATCACCTATAATCATTTTTCACAATTAATATATAGCAGTTCAAACATGAATAAAGAAACATTTAAATGAGTATAAGAAACATTTATAAATGCAATTTTGTTTATCATAATAATATTTGTATTGTAAGATTTGTATAATATTTTTAAAGTTTTAGAATAAATTATATTGGACAGCTAAATTTTTTTCTTTTGTTTTTTGGGCTCTCTCCCAAAGAAGTTTACCCATAACTGCTTTAAAGTGTCAAGTGTGTTTGAGACGTTTTTTTTTTTATCTACGTTACTCCCAGTAGCTCATCTATTTCACTGAAATTTTATCATTCTAAAGAAAATCTAATGCACGAAAATTCATCATTGAAAACTTTAAGTCTCAAAGATCAGCATTATTCTAATTCTGCCATAAATTAAAAAAGGAAAAAAAAAAAATGAAAGCAGAAACAAACTTTCTGTTCGGTAGTTTTTATTTTCTTTGTAATCCACCCACATTGCAGCGATTGTTTGCAGTCAAATTATTTTTAATAAGGAGAAAAAGCGGGAGAATGACACGCTATTCTTATTAGATGTTCTTCTTAGGAATGTTTGTTCCAAATTCTGGTGGTAAAATCGGAGTACAGTGTATCAGGCCACCTGTGGAGTGTCTTCTGTAAATCTGAATCTGCTACGTATCGGCCGTTCTTGTGGATAATGATTTAGGTTATGATTTATTAAATTTTTGATTTTACATTAAACGAAAAACGATTAAAAGACGAGGACAAATTAAAAGAAACTTTTTTAAAAAACAGAAACCAATTTCTTGAGAATTATTCATATTAAAATCTTTGTAAGACTAATTGAAACAATGGTAATATTCTGTGTATTTTAATTCCGAGTTAGTAAAAATCGGTTAGTAGAATGAAATCTTGCTAACATTTAAACTGAATAAGATATGAAAATATTGTTATATTTATAATTAAAAGATATTAGGATGGCAAATTAAGATAAAATTTTCTGCTTTAAAAGGAGGAACAAGTAAGAAAATTTAAAAATACTGCACTAAGTCGTAAAACTTCTAACCCAGAGCAGAAAATATTAAGTAGAAATTTTAAAAAAATACATCCAATAAAACAAATAATTAAAAACTCAAAAAAAATTAATTAAATGCAGTAAATGCAACTCACCCCACCAGAAGCCAAAGGATCTGCTTTTCTACCTAGTAGAAGGCGTACCATGTCTTCTCTAACTTGCTGAGCTGACAGATGCAGTGCTGTCAGACTGTCCTGGAATAAACAGATAACACTTCTTTATATTCAAATTTGATAAAAGGTAAAATCAAATTTGGTTAAAAAAAAGATAAGCTGTAAAAAAGAAATTAAATTTTGCTTATAAATACTTATATATTTTTAATATTTCAGCTGCATTTTTATGGGTTTCATTAAATTCAGTTTCAGTAATTTCATCAGTTGTAATAATTTAGGCCTAAACATTTCTCTACTTTTTATCGTAGAATATGTTTTGAAAATGAATCAACAAATTGTTAATACTACGCAAAATGGAAGACCCAACTGTCAACAATTCAGTCATGTGATGGCTTTTGATGTTGCTATAGCAACATAACTGAAATATCAAAAACCGGTTGTATATAATGTCAAGAAAAACAAATAATTTTTTTTTTTAATAATTAGTTTATAAAGTCTTACTGGTGACAGTTTATTAATTAATTTATTGTTAAAAATAGAAGCAAAGAATAACATTAAATTAAACTAAACATTACTGGTGAAAGCAGATTTTTAATAAATTCTAAAATTATATATTAACAATTAATCTTATGTGTATAAAAATTTATGTCATATGTTCAGTAGATAAAATCAACTGGTTAAAAAAAGACACGCAAGGTTGTCTGCATTTAGAGCATACGCTGAAAATCAAATTTCTTACAATATGTAAAGTTATTTTTCCGTGAATTCATTTGAATTCCTTTATTGTAAGATTGATGAAAATATATTTATTGATGGAGTTCCATTTAATAAATGTAGAGATATTTTTCAGTGAATTGCTACAGAGTTTCTGAAAAAGATATTTTACTTAGATATTAAATTTGCTTCTATTTTTTCTGCATTATTATCATCCATTATTGAATACAGCTTACGCCTGTTTTGTTAAATGTATCAAATTTTATTTCATGTTTTATATATCAAATTCATGTAACTGTGACATTTTAAAATCTTTTACTTTATTACAATAAATTAATGCCTCTAAATTTCATAAAAGAATGCATATAGTGAAATATGGCCTGGCTGGAATTTAAATTGTATTTTAATTTTAGAAAAATTCTGTAGATTCTAGCTTATTTGAAGTTATATGATTACAGAATCGTCATCATCGTCAATAGCCCGACAGCCCAGGGTAGGCTAAGGCTTTCCTTTGAAGAGATTCCATGCAGTCCTCTGGGTGACAATGGTCCTCCAATTCTTCACCTTTAATGTAGCAAAATCTTTTCAACTGCGTATATCCATCGCAACTTGGGTCGTCCTCATTGTCCTTGCGGCTTTTCAAACACGAGCCATTTTACATGGTTTAGATCATTCATTCTAAGTACATTGACAGCCCAGTTTAATCTGTTGATCTTACTAAATTTTATAATAACTGGATCTTTATAGCATTTATTAATTGTATCGTCTTCTCCAACAATCACTTTCCCTAACACCTCCAAGAATAGCCCTTAAAATCTTCGACTCAAATGGGCCTCATCAGATCTTGTCGAAGTCCACGTTTCAGAGACATAGACCAAAATAGGTCTAATAAGGGTTTTATGAAACAAGAATTTAGTTTAGAAGAAAATATGTCTTCTCAAGTTTATAGCCGAATCTCTCAAATACCTTTTCCGAAACAATGTCAAAACGCAGGCCTGAAAGCCAATCACTTTGCCGAATTATATTTTGAATGAATAATACATCAGACAACTCCCCTTGAATTCGAATTCTTATTTTTGAATTTCCAATGGTAGCTTTCACTAAAAACATAAGCTTGGTTGGAATACCAAGCTCTTCCCTCGTCTCAAATAATTTTTCTTTATTAATAGTATCAAATGATTATAAAATATCTCAGTTAATTAATAATTTCCAATTATTTTTATATAGTTTTTTAAATATACACTACTGGCCATTAAAATTGCTACACCAAGAAGGCGACATGCTACAGACGTGAAATTTAATCGACAGGAAGAAGGTGCTGTGATATGAAAATGATTAGCTTTTCAGCGCATTCAGACAAAGCAGGCGCCTGTAGCGCATCTACAATGTGTTTAAATGAGGAAATTGTTCAGCCGTTTTCTCATGCACAAATTGCATTTGAACGTTGCTGCTTGGTGAAAAGTTGTGATGCCTCGCGTAAGAAGCAGAAATGCGTACCAGCACGTTTCTGACTTTGATAAAGGTCGAATTGTAGCGAACCGGGAATGTGGTTTATCGTATTGCAGTATTACTGCTCGCGTCGGTCGAGATCCAATGACTGTTAGCAGAATATGGAATCGATGGGTTCAGGACGGTAATACGGAACGCCGTGCTGGATCTCAACGGCCCCCTATCACTAGCAGCCGAGAACAGGCATGTAGCTCGCATGGCCTTAATGCCACGTCATGAGCCCTAAGTCAAGAATTGGGGTCGTTTGCAAGACAAGTGTCTGCACGAACAGTTCGACGACGTTTGCAGTAGCATGGACTTTCAGTTCGGAGACCATGGTTGCGGCTACCCTTGACGCTTCATCACAGATAGGAGAGTCTTCAATGGTGTAATCAACGACGAACCTGGGAGCACGAATGGTGAGACGCAATTTTTCAGATGAATCCAGGTTATGTTTACAGCATCAAGATGGTCGCATCCGTGTTTGGAGGGCATCGTGGATAACGCATATTGGCAGTGTGCATTCGTCATTGTCATACTGGCCCATTAACTGGCGTGATGGTATGGGGTGCTATTGGATACAGGTCTCGGTCACCTCTTGTTCGCACTGATGGCACTTTGAATAGGGCACGTTACATTTCTGGTGAGTTACGACTCGTGGCTCTACCCTTTATTCGAGCCTTGCGAAACCCTACGCTTCAGCAGGATAATGAAAGACCGCACGTTGCCGGTATTGTACGGACCTTCCTTGATAAGAAAAATTTTCAATGGTTGTCTTGGCCTGCACGTTCATCAGACCTTTTTCCCATAAAAAACGTCTGGTCCATGGCTGCCGAGCGACTGGCTCGTTACCATACGCCAGCCACTACGCTTGATGAGCTGTGGCATCATGTTAAAGCTGCATGGGCATCTGTACCTATACATGCCATCCAATCTCTGTTTGACTCAATGCCCAGGCGTATAAGTGCTGTTATTATTGCCAGAGGGGGTGTTCTGGGTACTGATTTCTCAGGATCTATGCACCCAAATTTCTTAAAATTTAATCGTTTGTTATTTAATGTATAATATATTTGTTCAATAAATATCATTTCGTTATCTGTATTTCTTCCTGGTGTAGCAATTTTAATGACCAGTAATGTTTTAACAAAATTATATTTCAGATGCCACCTTCTATTCTAATAGAGAATACATATTACAACGCTATTAAAATGATTCATTCAAAAAAATTGCTTTTTCCTGCATTTCAATTCTTAACTCTATCATGTATATTATAAAATTTTACTTTCAAAGAAATAAAAAACAGTGATAATAATTCAATAAAATGTTGTTAGAAATGCCTAATAAATATTAAATAATTGCTTTTTAATTACTTTTTAATTTATATGTTAATTAAATAGTTTAATTTACTTCAATAATTACGCAAAATACTTTTATTCTGTAAGAATAAGCCAAACGGCATTATAAAAGTAAAAAAAATTAAAAATTATATGAAAAACAATAAACGGTTTCTACAGCCAACTAGTAGAGTATTTTTCCTCGTGCGATAATTCGATTTTATTTACTACTATGTTTTATTAGCAATTCTGTTGTTGTTCATGTTATTTAATATGCTACTGCTTGGAGGTTTTTCTTTGTTATTGTTTAATAGTTAATATTTTAATCAAACTCAGTAAAATTTTTTAAATTAAAATGGTTTTTATTACTTTATTTGAAAATCCATTCACATAAAAATTCAAACTTGATATACGATATTGGATTTTCCTTTCAATTTACTTATTCTTTTTAATTTTAATATAATATAAACTAATTTGTTTGAAAGGTGTTTTTTTTATATTAACTCAATATTTAAAAAAAAACTTTCTGTTTGCTACAAGAGAATTTTTTTTTCTGTTTCTTCCGGGAAAAGCTTTTTTTCGATATAAGCTATTTATTCTATTGTGGCTCGGGGAAAAAAGAGGAATAAATTCATATTCATGTTCGGAAACAATTAGCTAATATGATATACATGCTTTTTGTTGTGCATCCTCCGTAAAATATGTGAATTTTCACTTGCTTTTGAGGATGGAAGGAATATTAGTACTAATATATATCCGACGTCTCAATTAGTGAAATATCTGGCCAATATACTGGACAGGGCTGCAGTCGAACTTTCTCTGATTAGAAGACATTCAAGACAGCACTGGCAACCAATAGTAGGAAATTATGCTGTTTAAAAAATAGTATGGCGGAAGTTTTGAAGATAGGACACAGCCATCGCCTTAGTACATAAGAAATATAATAGCAACTGATCAAATTACTAGATATGCAAACAAGAGGTGACTAGCGCATGCATCTAACATTACCTCGTACAATCGTTTCAGAGCATACATGATGATGATGATGACGAAGGAAAATTGACAACAGTTTATTCGATGACAATGATTCACCAAGATGATGCCGAACGCAGAACTGGGGTCGCTCTAAAAAAGACGTGACATTATTCTTGCCTCCACGTTTATCATTGAACGTACCATTTAACAGTGTCTATCTCTGCTGCTTCCTCAAGTGAAGCTGCAAAAATCGTCACTGTGATGACAATCCGGCTGATATTTGTTATTCCGCATACGATTGAAGTTCCTGACTCAGAAACTTCCAGTTGACGATCATATTGATGACGAGATTGCCTCACGATCAAATTCTTTAAATAACTGTACTATCCAGCACACTCAGCGCTTGGTAGGACTTTAGAAAATTTTAGTTTGTTTAGTAATTAGTTTGATCCTAGAACTAAAAAACAGTGACGTTTTGGATAAATGACAGCTTTTATTGTAATTATCAACTTGTGTAGATTATGCAATTTATGAAGTGTTTAAAAACTGTTTTGAAACACTGACCTGAGTATGGAAATGACTGTACGAGTGCTTCTGAAATGAAAGTGCGTGAAAATGTGTCTTTTTGTAAAATTTATAACCAAAATATAATTCTGCCCGAGTTGGATGATTTAATTTAAAATAAAAAAATATTTAATGTTGAAAAAGTTTATTTATGCTGCTTTTACACATCGGCGACAGAAGATATAGATTATATATTCCCGTAACAATCATGGCGTTTCAATCTACTGGAACAAAAATATTGCAGTTCTATAGCAATATACCTCTGCCATCGATTACAAACCATTTGTATACCAGTTTCAAAAACACTTTGATTTAGAGTCAATAAATTCAATAAAGACTGTTTTGACAACTTCTTGATTAGCAAAACTTTACACTTTAAAAAAAGATTCCAAATATTTAAAGTAGTAGTTATCAATAGGAAAAAAAAAGTCTGGTGAATATGATGGATCAGTAGAGTATCTCAAATTTCTTCTTCTTTAATGACACAACAACCCCATGGTATGTTAAGGCCGTTGTCCACTGGATGTTTCAAGACAGGGGATGTTTTCTTTTTAAGGAATAAGGTTGTCAGCCTTAAGCCTAACAGTCATATTAGACCAGGACCTACGGTTTAAAGTGGATTACGAACCACTATGAACATCCATGGCACCGCTGGGATTCGAATCGAAACCTATGGCCCTGAGAGTTAGTCACCTGTCATCAGACCCCACCTCAAATTTCAATTTGTTTAATTTTTTGTATTGCGATTTGTGAAACCTGTCCTGCTTTATCATAAAAAAAAAATAAATGTACGTTATCATGGAAAATAATGTTTTTTTCGATTCACAAACGCTGGTTCTAATGCACAATATCAAATAATGATAACGCAGGACAGAAATATTGTGCATTAATTGTTTGATCTATTTCTAATCAGAGTTGTAATGGATAACTTTTGATTTCATCAAATCGTTATAATAGTTTTCTCTAGATGTAAGATAGGTTTAGGTGTGATTTTCCTCTCCATCCAACCACTGTGCTGATTATTTACTATTATCTTACAGTATCCACATTTCACCATAATTAATGATGTCTAAAAAAAAGCAATTTCTTTGCCAATTGCTGAATGATGTGCAAACCGCAAGCGCTGCAATTTCTGTCTATTTGTCAACTCTTGTGGAACCCATTTGTCAATTTTTTTCCCACCTTTTGAAGAGCTTCAAGGGGTTTTGAAAATGTTGCTACACATACTAGAAGTTAAACATTATGTTCTCTAACAGTTATTGTAGGGTTAACTACACATTTTGTTTTCAGAGCATCATACAGAGGACACTCTCAGGTCTTCCACAGGGTTCAGAGCTCAAATGTTCTGATCTAAACTTTCAAAAGTATGCTTCTGAATACTTCATAAAGTATACATTAACTTTAAAAATAGAACATTAATGTTTCGTGTTGCTTGGGTTGCAGATTGTCCGAGTTTATGCTCCTACAGAAAAATAATCAGCATTTTACGGGATTCCATGTTTCTATTTTTAAGAGTTTCTTAAAAATTCAAAAACTATATGCTAACAAAATATATAATTAGACAGAGCAGTTAAGAGTGCTACTGTGTCCAAAAAGTAAGACCAATTTTCAATTTAAAATTCCCGGGGCTTAATGGAATTTCAATTTTTTTTTTTTCTTTTAGATTGCTGGCACTGTCCTTGACATTTGTGTGAAATTTCACGTCAAAATAATCATTAGGGTTTGAGTTAGGCTTGGCTTTTGGGAGACGCTAAAACTGATTCCGGCGTTTTTGAAAAGTCTGAATTCATTGAGCAAAGAATTTGCATAAAATTGGGTTTGTGGAAACGTATGGAATGTTGCAGAAGGCATTCGGTGAGCATTCTTATATCGGAAAGAAATGTTTACAAGTGGTATAAACAGTTCAAAGAAGGCACAGAACACGTTGAAGACGAAGAGCGCTCTGGTCGACCATCAACCTCAACCGACGAAGCTTACTTCCAAAAATTTACAGATTTGGGGCTTGCAAACCGTGGATTTACAATTAGAGACCTTGCTGCTGATTTTGGAATTTCAAAAGGATCTGTCAACGCGTCAAACGCGTCAAATCTCGATTCTCGAAAACACTGAATGCGCCAGCTCACATTGCATTGATTCTTCGTGACGTTTTAGCCAAAAATGAAACCCATATCGTTCCACAACCACCGTATTCACACCGTGTGACTTCTGGCTATTTCCTAAACTCAAAAGACCACTCCGGGGACACCGTTTTGAGTCGATTGAAGATATTTATTGTGAATCGCCGCTCGCTTTGAAGGCCATCCTGCCGATGACTTTTTAGCATGCAATGAGGATTGGAAAAAAAAATTGGCATAAGTGCATTGTGTCCGGAGGGAATTACTTTGAAGGAGATGAAATAAATTTGGAAGGATAAATAAAGAGTTTTTGAAAAAAATAATTGGTCTTACTGTTTGGACACAGTAGTATATATAATTTTATAACTTATTATTAAACTTAATATTGGTAGATATAAATTCTATAGAACGTCAACTAATACTAAAAAGTTTAGATCATGGGGAATATCACAATATATAACATCTGATTTAGTTTTAATACCCTGGGAATTATCTGATTCGCTTTTAGGTATTCTGCGGAGTTCATTTTCTAAGCTCATATATTTTGATCTGAACTCTTCAAACTATTGACTTTTTGTGTATACATTAACTGTATCATTCCCAAATGCAGTATTAATGTTTCCTGTTGCTTGAGTAGATTGTCCGTGTTTATACTCATACAGAAAGATTATCAGTATTTTATGTGATTCCATGTGTCGTTTCAGATTTTCTAAAAAACTCCAAAAACTGTATGCCAAGAAAATACACCAGTAGAAAGGGCGCAGAATAGGTAATAAAATGATACAACACTCTTATTTAACTTTATACTGGTAGAACATCAGCTAATCCAAAAATTTATTTCATGTGCATCAACCTAATAACAAGGGGCCTGATGGTCGAGTGACTGGCGTTTTAGCGCTCGAGTCCCGGCGGTGCCATGAATGCTTGTAGTGGTTCGAAATCCTCTGTAAACCGTATCTTCCGGTCTAATATGACTGTTGAGAGTACTGACTGCCCTACCCTGTAAAAAGAAAACATCTCTTGTTTCGAAATCTGCCACTAGTCAGACGGTCTTGGCCCACCATGGGGCTATTGTGCTAATGAAGAAGGAGGACCTAATATAATTTAAATTAATTCAAAAAGCTACAAATAACTGTTGTTATCTAATTATATTTTAAATTAATTTAACAATGTTAATGTTCATAATTAATTTTTCTCATTCTATGAAATTAAATTTGCTGATTATTTATCCCATAGAAATTTGTAAATTACAATTGTATCCGTTTTCGCCGCTTCTATCCCACTTGGTCAGCAGCAACATCTAGACCAAGTCTATGAACCCGTTGATGAGTCATGATAAAGGATAAAAAATGCTGCTTCTCTCTGCCCTTAACCTGGTGGCACAACGACATAGGGCACCCAGAGGGAGAAGTCTGACTTTGTCCCACCTGGTTATGCCCCCTCCCAATGAGTACCTATTTTAGCCGCCTTTTACGATGAGCATGGGGTACAATGAGGCTATTCTAACCCAGACCCATACGGGACAAGGACAATTTTCTTTTATTATATGTAAAATCTAGCGATTAATTTAATATTCGTAAATAAATCTCACATCGAAAAAAATCCGAAATTATGTAACAAATTTAGCACCAGAAACCAGTCTTCCTAATTAAAAATAATTAATCAAGTCAAATCATCCCCAAAAACAATAAAAATATATATCGCCCACACAAACTAGGGAATTCCTCACATCAAAAACCCACTACACATTTCTAATCATCCCAGAACCAAAAATAATAAAATAAAATTCTGCGAAAACACACATTCAACGGCCAAAATTCGCCATAACCTAACACTGAAACATTACGAAACCTACCTGCTCAACATGCAAATCACGTCCTTACGTGACATCACAGACAAATTCACTTTATATCAGAATATATATTTTTTTTTTCTTTCTTGTTCTCCCTTTAGAAGCAGTCTCGTCATTTGTCAACCATTTTTGGGCGACATCCAAGAAAACCCAAATCTCTTTAGCCAAAGCTTCAAGGCTTCCAGATCCTTTGCCTTGGTATAACTGACCTATTATCCACATGGATGTTGCACCAAGGCAAGGCAACGATCCATTGAACGCAGAGCATTGATCTAGTTCTGCTTTTCAGGGAGATGCTAAAGACATCCATTGGTCATTAATAAACCGAATAAGATCGTTGATCTTAGGCTATTTTTTGTAGATACCTTGACCTGTAATAGGTTACTGACCCGAAAATGGGGTTTTGTTAGGGATTGTGATTAGTTTTATGGTCTTACTTCACCAATAAATGAATACAAGGTGAAAACGTGCTGTTTTTAGCATCTTGGATAATTTTTATGAATCTACGAATAATAATTGATTTGCATAGGGTGTGGTAGGAAAACTGAAAGGTTAATGGAATAAATATTTCGTCATTAAAGATATTTATCGGTATATGAATAGATAATTTGATAAATAATTTTGTGTTACAAAATGGTATGACTTTCCCCATTATATATAAAATTACTTTTCAAAATGTGTAATGTATCTTTTCATATGTTTATTTTTTTCTCAATCCAATTCTTCACAATGGGTTCAATGCTTTTAAATTTATTATTAATAATTTCAATTAGATCTGCTGTATTATTGTACATATACATATATTTTAAAATAATGCGATACATATAATATATAATGCATTATTTTAAGAAGACTTTTAATCAGAGTTGTAATGAAATAAAATGGTTTGAAAATTTATGTGATAAAAGTATGCTAATGAGAAATGATTGTTTTATTCTATATTTAAAAATAATGAGAAAGATGTTTGAAAAATTAAATTTGATTTAAATTCCTACATTATGTTTTAAGTCTCTTTTAGTGATTTGTCAGAAATAGACTGTGACTTTTAATAAGTTGCAATGAAATAATATGGGTTGAAAATTTATGATAAATGTATATTAAAGAGAAATGTATTCTATTTTTAAAAATAATGAAAAGATGTTTAAAAAATTAAATTTGATTTAAATTCGTACATTATGTTTCAAGACTGCTTAAGTGATAAAAATAATTTATAATTTCACTACAAACTATTCAGTTTTTATCAAATGAAACTTTTGTGCAGATTATTTAATATGGATTGTTTCTCTACAAATATATGTTAAATAATAAAATGATTCATATTTCAGAAGTATAAACTAAATATTTAAATAAATACTAAATCATTTCAGAATTTATTGAATGCACAAAAATTCAAGAATAACGATAAAAAATACAGTTATTAAAAATTATTATTTCCTTAGATGAAACAGAATTTTGTCTGCTAATAAGGATTTTTATGGTTTAAGAAATCTGTTTAAATCCCAGTTCATATTTAGAAAAACTAAATTCTTGTTATTTCTTATTAGACCTATTTTGGACCGTGGCTCTGAAATATGTACTTTGGCAAGATCTGATGTGGTCCATTTGGGTATATTTAAGCGGAAGATTTTAAGGGCTATTCTTGGAGGTTTTAGGGAAGTAATTGTTGGAGAAGACGATACAACGCAGAAATTTATAAATGTTATAAAGACCCAGATATTATAAAATTTATTAAGATCGATAGATTAAACTGGGCTGATCA
Organism: Caerostris extrusa; assembly: GCA_021605095.1. Classification (NCBI taxonomy): domain Eukaryota; kingdom Metazoa; phylum Arthropoda; class Arachnida; order Araneae; family Araneidae; genus Caerostris; species Caerostris extrusa. The sequence continues at coordinate 43,787 of BPLR01006867.1, forward strand.
TGTATTTAGAACGAATGATATAAATCCTCTAAAAAGGCTTGTTTGGCAAAGCCACAGCGACAAAGAGGAAGAGGGCGACATAAGATGTGATGGATAGATGCAGTTGAAAAGATTTTGCTGTATTAAAAGTTAAGAATTGAAGACCATTATGACCCAGAGGAATGCATGGAAATCTCTTAAAAAATGCCTTGGCCCACCCTGGGTTGTCGTGCCATTGATGATGATGATTTCTTTAAGAAGATGTTGAAGATTATTGGAATTTAAAACAATTTTTCACGGGTTTCTAATCTCCGGTGGTGACATCCATGAAAGAATGAAAACATTGGCAAATTAAAAAGATAAAAACAAAATCGTGAGCATTGAAAAAGTTCAACACTTAATAAAAATAGAAAATAGGTAGGTTAGAGCAGGATATTCCTAGGTCTTTTAAAAAGAGAGTGCGGTTCATATTTTTCAATCTCTTGAATGGCCGAATGTTGGTGGTTGTCAATATTAATGAAGAAAATTTCTGAAGGTTTTTTCCAGTACTCCTTGAGAGGTAGCAGTGATATAGTTTTTTTGAATGTCAGCGTTTCTCATGAATCAGTTGGCATTCATTATTTGTCTTATAGTCATATTTTGTAGAGCTTCCAATATTTTAGTATTACAATTAGCAGTGTTAATTAGGCCCATACCGGGCAAAAAAAAAATACCTTATAAGCATAGGTGAGGAGGGGGACGAAGCATTAGAGGTGAAAATCAGAAGTTTATTATGTCTACTCATGATTTCCTTAAAATGTTGAAATAGGAATTTAAAACAAGGTTTTTTTCAGTTTCTAGTCACCTTTGTTAAATCCATTTAAATATAATTGAATACATTTAATTATAATTGAACGTATTGTATTGTATTGTATTGGACATATCGTGAAGGAATATTTGGATATGCGAAAGCTCTGTTCAAAGTGGGTGCCGCGCAGAGCTCACAATCGACCCAAAACAACAACAAATTGATGATTCTAAGCAGTGTTTGGAGTTGTTCAATCGTAATAAACCCGAATTTTTGCGTCGATATGTGACAATGGATGAAACATGGCTCCATCATTTCACACCGAAGTCCAATCGACAGTCAGCCGAGTGGACTGCACGTGATGAACACTGAAAATGCTATAACTTCACTAAAAATGCTATAACTCACATACTAATAGTGCAATAGATGTCAAATTTACACAAGTGTCTTTTGAAGGTTAGGGCTAACTAAAAATTATATGGATTTAATACAAGTAGCGCCATCTATGTGTCAGAATACGAACTTTTCAATCCACCTATTAAAATTTTATTAAAAATAACAATTTAGAAACATGAAAATCTTTAAAAAACTTACTTTGCCTTTGATGTTGACATCCATTCCCATATCTAGGAATCGTTCCGCTACAAACACTCGGTTGTCTTTCACAGAATACATCAGAGGAGTGTATGCCAATTCCTGCAAAAATAAACAATTTAATCTTCAATAAATATTCAATAAAAAATATTAATATATTAATTAAGTATTAAATAAACAAATAATATGTATTCATCTTTTCTTTCAAAATAATTTAAAATCGGAGAAAATAAGAAATGTTTAAATTATTTAAAAATTGTAGGATTAAATATATTATTCTAATTTATAGATAAAATTTTAGTACCTTGTTCTCATCTAATAAAGATGTTTTTGTTTTCTATTTTTGTGTAATACTATTTGTAACAGGCTTAATATTTATTATGTTAAATGTACTGTTTTTCTTTGACGAAGTAAATTAGTAAAAGATATTTTTATTTGGATATTTTTATTTTGATACAATTTTATAATTAAGGCAATTAATATGAAATTTACATTTTAAAAAAAAAAAGGGCCAATTAATGAAGAATGAATAATAGATAAACATACAAAATTTAAAAATAAAATAAGACCAATTTTTGTTATTTAATATATTTGTAAAAAAATGACAAGTAATATAATATACATTAAAATAATGTCATTTTGAGGTAAATCGTGAAGTATTATTTTAAAAATAGAGATATTAAACTAAAAAAAGGACGATAAAACATACCGACCATATTCATAAAGATTTTAACAGAAAAAAAACTTAATTTTCTTCCCTAATACTATATATATAGTGCTTGTAAATAAATGTTTGAACCTGAAGGTGGCCCATCTTCTTGATGGTGTTATATGTCTAGTACAAGCCGAGACGTTACAAACAGTATACATATTTAATTTAAGAAATATAGATTGCTATGCATGTAAAACAATATTTAACTTCCTGAAATCAATATTTATAAAGTGGTAATATTATGCAATCAACATTAATGACTTTATTAATCTTTGTAAAAATTTACCAAACAATTTTTGGCAAAAATGATGGAATTGTGGAGGAAAAAACTTTCATAATATTTTCAGTATATCAATATTCGTGTTCCGATGCTATCGTCGTATATATTTCTCTCATTATTCTTATTTCGTTTTCCTTCTCATTATTCATGTCAGTAAATAAAATTTCCGGATATTAGGTTGCTCGAAAATAATCAAAAAAAAGGGTTTATTAGAAGGGAGGGATATGGTAATTTTTCCTGTTTTTGGAAGATATGTGTAATAAAAAAAAAATTTATGGCTTTAGATTTAATTAAAATACTATTGGCCTTCACTATGTTAAGTATTGAACTTTTGTTTTGTTTAGAAATTTGTTTGAAAATTTTTGTTGCATAAATTAATAATTTGGAATTAAAAGAGGCTAAAAATATATTTTTTACAAACGATATTTTAAATTGATGCAAATTTTAAAAGAAGGAACTTAACATAAGAATCGAATTTTGTTCTATGTTATGGAAAAATGGCTCGTATAATGGGAAATTTTTTTTCTTCACAGTTTCTTCTTACCTTGAATACTATTTTGCACGTATTTCTAAGGATAATTATTTTTTGATTTCTATATAGTCATAAAGCAATTCTAAGTGATTAATTTCTAATGGAATAAAAATAAAATATGTGTGTTGTTGTTACTTATGGCTTTATTGGAACTCAATACTTACAAAGCTGATCCTTTACAGTAAAAACAAAAAGAACATACTACTGTGCCCAAAAGGTAAGACCAATTTTCAATTTAAACTGAATTTCAGTTTTTTAGGTTGCTGAGCCTTGACATCTGTATGAAATTTGACACCAAAATATTCATTAGCGTTTGAGTTACGCTTGGCTTTGTGAGAAGCTAAAACTGATTCCGGCGATTTTTGAAATGTCTTAATTAATTGAGCAAAGAACTTAAAAAAAATTATTAAAATTTTAAAATTGTTTAAATTATTAAATGGAATGCTGCAGAAGGCATTCGGTGAGCATTCTTATATCGGAAAGAAATGTTTAGAAGTGGTATAAACATTTCAAAGAAGGCAGAGAACGCGTTGAAGACGAAGAGCGCTCTCGTCGACCAGCAACCTAAACCGACGAAGCTCACGTCCCAAAAATGAAAGATTTGGTGCTTGCAAAACCGTCGATTAACAATTAGAGACATTGCTGATCATGTTGGAATTCAAAAGGATCGGTCAGTTTCATTTTGGGTCTCAAGCGCGCCAAATCTCGATTGGTACCGTAAACACTGAATGGGCCATCTCACAATGCATTGATTCTTCGTGACGTTTTCGCCAAAAATGAAACCCATATCGTTCCACAACCACCGTATTCCCACCGTGTGACTTCTGGCTATTTTAAACTCAAAAGACCGTTCCGGGGACACCTCTTTGAGTCGATTGAAGAGATTCAACGTGAATCGCCGCGCGGTTTTTAAAGGTCCTCCCTGCCGATGACTTTTTAGCATGCATGGAGGATTTGAAAAAAAAAGTTGGCATAAGTGCATTGTATCCGGAGGGATTACTTTAAAAAGCGATGAAGTAAATTTGGAAGAATAAATAAAGAGTTTTCGAAAAAAAAATAATTGTTCTTACTTTTTTGGGCACAGTAGTATAAACAAATCAAAATTACAAAGGGGAAAGACCAGACATTCTAAATAAAAACGCCCAAAAGGCCTTAAAAACAGTTAAAAACAAGTTAAAGGTTCTAAGGATAAAAATTTAAAAAGCTAGAAGGCAGCACAATAAAAGTCTGTGTGATCAGGAGATGCTTTCTCTGGCCCACCAGTAAAGAGTACACAAATCACCATTCTGATTTAAGTTACAGTCACGAGTTGCCGTGAAAATAAGTATATGGCCCTATTCATTTTCTCTATCTCACATAAAAACACATATTCATATCAGAGTTCACAATCCCTATTTTGGTCAGGCAGTCGTGTTCAGTTCTTAATTAGTAAAAGCTTCATTGAAAGTTTTTCCATTAAACTTTTTTCATTCATCCCCAATTTCCCCAGACATTTCCTTTTGTGTTAGATAATAATTCACTAATATACGATGATTTAGATAATAATTCACTAATATACGATGATTTAGATAATAATTCACTAATATACGATGAATTAATTTAGTCGTCGTTTTCTTTTTTTGGATAGTACTCTAAAAAGTGTCAAGAGGATACGTATGTATGTAATTTAACTATAATTTCTTTTTCCTTCCATTAATATCGGATATACATTACATTTTCAAAGTAACTTCTACTATATTTTGTGTTTCTAAAATTGAAAATTACAAAATGCGGTATTATTCAGTAATTAAAAAGGATATAATAAAAATTTCTATTACATTTATACTTATATTTTCTGCCAGCTAAGTATTACACATTTCTAAATTATTGAGGTTTAAGTCCAATTAAACATTTAAAAAAGGGGCCTGACAGCCGAAAGACTGGTGCTTGGTGCCACAGGTTTTGGATCCCGGCGGTGCCATGGATGCTTGTAGGGGTTCGGAATCCCGCCTAAATCATAGCTCTCGATCTAATATGACTGTAGATCGTTGGGCTTATGTTATAGAATCTGCTAGTTGGCAGATATATACTAGAAACCAGAACACCTCTACTTGTATCTAGTATCTTATGTTACAGAATCTGCTAGTTGGCAGATGGCCTTGTCCCACCATGGGGCTGTTGCGCCACTGAAGAAGAAATATTTTTAAAAAAGCATCTAAATCATCAATTACACTGTTTAGCTATTTTAAATTATATTATTTCTTAATGCAAAAATTATTAAAATACTAATATATATTAAAATAAATAGAAAATAAGGACCTTAAAAGTTTATAAAAAATACACGGATTTTTTTTCGAATTTCATCCTATTTCAATAAAATCTATCGTTCCTAATTTAAAATTTTTGTTTTCTCCCAGTATTTGCTTTAAAGATATAGAATTACTTTCAGTTAAATTCCACATATTAAAAAGTAATTCTTGTCTGATTTTATAACTTTTTCTATATAGAATGCTCTTAGTTAAAAAAAAAAGAAAATGATGACCCTTTGATAAATATGACAAAGTTAGTGCAAATTCAAAAGGTTTGTTTGAAATCATTTGTTAAATTTTACCGAACAGATGTTGTAAATGTATTTAAAGCATAAAACATGAATATTTAAGTTTTAATTCTTTTGTTTATAAGTATTTTATTTATTAAAATAATTATAATATTACTTTTTTTGAAAATATAGAATTCAAGCTAGGTATTTTACAAAAAAAACTCTAGTAAATATAAGAAAAACCTGGTTAAATTTATAAAAAAAATAAGTTAAAAAATTAAAAATTTTAAACAACCGAATTTAATTATTAATTTTCCCCTTTCCGAACTTATAGAAGTATTATCAGCATAATCTCATTTAGTAAAACGTATATCTATATTAACAAATTTTCAATTGGTCGATTAGTCCCAAATAGCTGTTTTCTTGAATAATTCGCAGTCTTGTCATAATAATTTCACGAAATTTCTTTGTCAAGTATTATAATTTAATACTTAATAATAATTATATAATTTAATACTTTTTGAAATAATTATAGAATTTTGATTAAATTTTTTTATATCAGAAAATCAAATTTTTGTTTACAGGTACAAAATTTTTATAGAAATACTATGAGTGGTAAGTTTTGTTCATTATGTACAATTTTCATTTAACATAACGAAAGCTTTTAACTCGAGCAACACAGTTGAAAACATTACTTAATTTTTAAATGTAACTGTACTTGCTCCTGCGCATTGGCGAGAGCACCCCAGTGGCATTCAGGAAAAATGGTCAGTAGGCCTCGAGACTCTCACCCGAGAGGATGTACAGAACAACCGGCGCTGCGGTTGAGAAACGTTTAGTACAGCACAATCATTGGCTTCTGTTGAGAAACGTTTAGTTTGTAATCTCTCATCCCGAGAGGAAATATATTTAGCCCAACCCTGTGTAACAGCTGACTTACAGACTCTCACCCAGAGAGGAAATATTTCATGAGTATCTTTATTTTACCTGAGTACTTTATACCTGAGTACCTGATTATCTGAGTACTTTTTTTTTTTTTTTTATTCTTTTTTGTACCAAAGTATCTTTATTTTCAGCTTAGAAATGGAATCCTTCCACGAATGTATAATTGTATGTCTTTAAATGTGTTAAATATTGTTTGTCTCTAATTATTTATGTGTCATGTTTGTGCGTGTGTCAAAATCTGTGAGTTCTCAAACTTGTGTCTCAAATATCAACCCAACCACACCCACTTACAATCCAGCTACCTGCTCCAACCCACAACACTACAAAATAAATGATTTCGAAAAAGAGGAAGAAAAATTGCCCATGTTTTTAATGGGACGATTCTATAGAATAGAATTAAAAGTAACGTGAATTCTGTCCATTTGTTATTTATAAAAACATTTTAAAATCATTTTCGGATTTCTGAAATATAAAACAAATTAATAAAAGTTTATCAAAAGAATCAATAAAATATTTTCGTATACAGCATTTAGGTGACAAAGTGAATAAGATTGGCTGGTTTTCTAACAAGAAAACTTACATTTCAAAACATCAAAGTTTTACGTTTTCTTAATTTTGCGTGTGTCAGAATTGATATGGCAAGCATTAAGAAATCATATAGCACACGAAAATAAATGTTATTCTATAGTGATATATGGGCGCACGTAATGCGTGTGAGTGCAAACACAAGAAGTGACATACATTTATAATATATTTTCAATTCTGCATTTACTTATTTAAACTTATTTTTTAACAACAATTGTTCAAGAGTGTGACAACCAACAAACAGCGATTGTAACAATTGATAAAAGGATTGGTTAATATTTTTGACGGTGCCAGATATATTTATAATTTATGCACAAGAAAAAAATAAAATAAAGTAGTTTTCCAAGTAATTGAAGTGGAGAATTCTTGAGCCGAAATATTCAGTTTTTATGCTAAACAATTTTCAGGTACTCACAAAACAAACAAATTGAAGTTGGATAAAACTTTAGATCTCAGTGATCAATGGCTTTACTGGTTTAATTTTTCATTCTAATAGGTGTCTAAGTCATTTTTCTCATGAACAAAAATTATCTGAATCTTTTTATAAATGTGGTTGATTCTTTGGTTAAAAAAAAAAAAAATTAGGAAATATGCTTATCTATTGGGTTGGCAACTAAGTGATTTCGGATTTTGTCAATAGATGGTCTTAACACATTCTTTTATTTTGTCAACGTGTTCAAAGCAACTAACTTATATTGTTTTTTCTTGTTGTTTCGACTTCCGCCTTTAATTTAGTAAACAAATTGTATTTATTAGTTATTTAGTTCAATTTTTATACCATTTACCATTTTTATACCAGATGAGTATTTCAGACATATTTTATTGTATTATTTCGAAAAGCAAGAAACATGGCAAGCACACAAGAAGTTATATGTCGCATATGGGGAAAAAACCTTGAAAGAAAGGCAGTGTCAAAAATTGGTTTGCCAAATTTCGTTCTGGTGATTTTTCAGTGAAAAATGTACAGTGATCTGGCCTTCCAGTTGAAGTTGAGGAGACCCATATCAAGGCCATTATCGATTCAGATCGTCATAGCACAACACGTGAGATTACAGAGAAGCTCAATGTAGCGCATACATGAATTGAAAAAAAATTAAATAGTTATAGTAAAATTATTTGAATCTCAAGAAACTCGATTTATGGATCCCTCATCATATTAAGAAAAATTGATTTGACGCAAGGCGTTAGCATCTCTCAATTTGCTTCTGAAATGCAACGAAATTGATCCATTTTTGAAACGACTGATAACTAGCGACGAAAAGTGGATAGTTTATAACAACGTTAATTTGAAAAGATTGTGGGTGATGCAAGATGAACCAACCTAGACGACACCAAAATCTGAGATTCTCCAAAAAAAAAAAGATTATGCTGTCAGTTTGATGAGATTATAAAGGAATTCTTCATTTTGAATTTTTACCAAGAAACCAAACGATTAATTCAAACGTGGGAATTCAACAACTCACCAAACTGAGAGATGCAGTTCAAGAAAAGTGGCCAGAATTGGCGTAAATGTGTTGTTTTCCAGCATGATGATACGAAGCCCCACACATCTTTGATCACTCGCCAAAAATTATTGGAACTAGGTTAGGATGTGTTGTCACATCCATCATATAGACCTCATCTTGCGCCTTCAGATTACCATTTATTTCATTCCATGCAGAACTCCTTAAATGGTAAGATTTTTAATGAAGCTGATGACGTAAAATCACATTTAATTTAGTTTTTTGCTGGCAAAAATCAGAAGTTTTATGAACATGTAGTTATGATACCGTCTGAAAGATGGCAGAAAGTCATCGACAAAAATTGACAATACCAAATTGAATTAAGTTAAATTTTTTTAAGCAAAAATTTTTAATTTTCCTTCGCAATCACGTAGTTACCAACTCAATATATAACTTTTGCGCCTGCTTTTAAATACATTAGCTGCGCTAATACTTCATTAAAAAGTCCATTTTCGTGCACTCCTTAAAGATTGTCACGTCTATTTTAATTCACCCTGTATATAAAAAGTTAAAGCATGAAAAAATATGTATGTGAAAAATTCAATTTATGTAAAATAAGGCTTAAATATTAATCGGAAACGCACAGAAAATGCAATATTTAATTACATTAAACACTAGAATACATTTTTCTGAAAGCATGAATCAACCTAAAACAATTTTCATAAGTTAAAGCCTTTTATATGGAAATGGTTTAGTTAAAAAGCAGTAGAAACATATACAAATTTTGTTATAAAAAAAAAAAGAAAAAATAATAGAAACCCAAATGGAAGTAGAAATTTTTTTTATTGTTAATGCAGGTGGATATCTATATTCTAAAGATATTAATGACAATTTACTTAAAACTTGCATTCTTATGTATAACTTACATCAATACCTAACTTAATTTATTAATTATTTTATCAAGTACCATCTGTATAAAACCTATTAACAAATTAAATCTCCTCCACGAATATAAATCATGTTTTCATTTTGTTTAGTTTCTAAGGTTAGCCAAACATCGCCTGGTAACCCACATTCCACAACAACATCAAGTTGTCGGTCAGTCTTTTAATTTTATCAGTACCACTTTTACAGCACAAAAAGTTTCAATGTCGTTCGTCATTGTGTTAAATAATTATTTCACGTATTGCAGGACGCCATTGAAATAGAATATCTTATTCTGCTACCAACATATGTATAGATGTAGATGCAGTTGGCTACAGATTGAATAAGTTACGGGGAAGTAACAGAGAGAAAAAAAGTAGGAATCCTTTGTTCGCACAGCAACCACAAATGCAACCACTAGTCTTCATTTAGCTAATGGCGCCATATAAAAGCCTTACGGTTTGCAGTTACTTTTTCTTTTTGGACTCTTGGGGATTATCATTGGAGCCACAGAACGCTGATGAATGATTTTTCAGTAACGCTTAACTTTTGGCCGTGTCTATTCGAAAGCTTATAGGGGCAATAGAGAACTAATGCCAAAGTGCAAGTAAAGGTAAATGTTATTTTAAGAGGAAAAAGTTTTGAAGGATCGTAAAATAGTGAATCTTGGCTAACTAAAGCAAATCCTTGGAGGATTTAATTTTGTTCCTATGGGCTGTAAAATTTACCCAATTTCTATATTTATAAAAATTAAATAATTGAGCAACGTATGCTTACTTTTGAAGAAGAATACTCGCGATATCACTGTCATTGTTTCGTAATTAATGGACTAATAGCTTCAAAATACCATAAAAGTTATTTATGGATGCAGAAAAAAGTCTTTAGTTATTGTATTCATAATTTGCCCAGTAAAAGTAATTATCGGCACTGAGACTAGAAATTTAAATCCATTATTCATTGAATAAAAAAAACATTTACTGCAAGTGAAATAATTGTGCATTTTATAATAGTAAATGAAGTTTTGCACTTAATTACTACATAAAGTTTATAAAAGAATAATGAATTTTTATTAGCTAACTGTAATTATTTATCTGTAAAAAATTTAACAATTTCTGTTTATCTTCTTCAGTGGTGCAACACCCCTATAGCGGGCAAAGGCCTACTGGTAAATTTCGGGACAGAAGATATTTTCTTTTTACGGAGCAAGATTGTTAGCCGTACACCCAACAGTCTTATTAAACCGGGACCTATGGTTTAAAGTACATTCCGAACCAGTACAAACATTCATGGCACCGCCGGGACTCGAATCAGAAACTTGTGGCACCGATGGCCAGAGCGTTAGTCACTCGGCTATGAGGACTCCTTTTGATAATTTTTAAATTCTTTAGTAAATTTCATATAAATTTAATTTAATTAATTCTTAGCCTTTTGTTTATTTTCAACATTTATTTTATATAATTTTAAACCCTCATAAATGGTCAAAACTAACAAACTCCCGGTACTACAGCCCTTTATGGGCCAAGGCCGTTTGCCTACTGGCAGATTCCAAAATATGAGATTGTTTCTTTTTACAGGGTAGTGTTTTCAGCCATGGAGGCCTGATGGCCGAATGGCTAGCGCTCTGGCGTTCGGTACCACAGGTATCGGGTTCAAATCCCGGCTTTGCCATGGATGTTTGTAGTGGTTCGGAATCCACTTTAAGCTGTAGGCCCCGGTCCTAATAGGATCGTAGAGCGCTGAGGGGGTATTGTTACTTCGCGTCCGTGGCTTACCATCAAGTTACACGCGCCCCCTGGGTATTGGAAAGTGAGTAACATAGGTGCAGCCGTTATGGCGAAAGATCACGGTCTGTTTACCAGCTGCATTAGAAGAAAAAAATGATCTCAGCCCTACGCCCAATGATCTATAGCCATATTAGACCGGAACATAACCTACGTTTTAAAGAGGAATCTAACCCACTACAAACATCCATGGAACCGCTGGGAAGCTTGGGTCACCAAGCGCCAGGGCGCTAGTCGCTCGGCCATCAGGCCATTAATGGTTAAAACAGTGCCCGCAAATAAACCGCTGTTGAAAATTATTCTGATAGCGCATATACTTATGGTGAACAGCAAGTGAGTAATAATGTTGATACTGTTAATTATTCCATTAGCAATCATGCCAAGACATAAAAATATTAACGATACGGATGTACAAAAACATCGCACCAGAAAGTTCAAATTATCAAGACTTCTTAACATTTGGGTTTACATCAAAAGTAATCAACAATGAATCTGGTTCAACATGTGCTATCTAATGCTTTTATGAAGCCATCAATGTTGATTAGACATTTAAAAAATTAAACATTTTGAACTTGACAAAAATAGTGATATTTTTAAACAACGTTTAAAATCATGCAATACTCAAGCAAGAAATTAAAAAAATTTTACACTTAATGATGAATGTATAGAAGCCTCTCTTGAAGTTTTCTTCTTATTACCAAAAAATAAAAAGCCATACACAACATTTATTCTTCCGCTTCTATAAAAATAACAAAACAATTCCCTGGGAAGAATAGGGTGAAAAACTGAAATGTATTCCATTATCAGCAAATACAGTAGCTAGGCTTATATAAATTATTACTGAAAATATTATTAAGACAAATTACTCAATGTGAAAACTTTTATATACAAATAGATAGTATAGATGTCAGAAACTTTGCTCAGTTAATAATAGTTATCAGATACTCTTTTAATAATGAATTACACGAAGATTACTTTTTGTGTGTGCCATTTAAAAAAGACGTATAAGTAAAGGCATCTTTTCGAAGGTAAATAATTTCTTTGTAAAAAATAATATATTCTGGAAAAACTGTGTAAATGTAAGTTTCTTTAACTGGAAGATAAAAAGGATTCAATGCAAAGGTAAGTGAAATAGCACTCCACATGAAACTCGTACACAGTATTATCCATCGCCAGCTACTGCAACAAAGAAGCAGAAAGTATTATTTGGGGTAAATTCATCGTGGGTTTCAGTATGTTGTCAGCGTAATTAATTTTGTAAAAGAAAAGACTTTTGAATAGCAGAATATTTTCAACCTTTTAGACAAGGATAACAGTTCAAACTTTTCCAGCCTTTTCATTGATGATAAGTGCCTATTCATACTTTTCCAGTATATTCCTTAGCTGATATTTTGAAAAAAGCAAACAGGCTCAAATTTATTTCTTCGAGGGAAAACATGACATTTTAACAATGGCCGTGAAAAGGGATCTTTAAAAATGTCTCCAGTATTGTGTGACTTTCCCTCCGAAAATGAAGTAAATATGGAACAAATTAAAAGTATTATATCTAAACATTTAAAACTTTTGAAGACAGAATTTTGTAATCAAACTGATCTATAGAATTTTGTTACATATCTTTCTAGTATTAAATTAGTTTTTATGAGTTATAAATCCATTTACTACTAAAAATGTAAAAACCGATAATCTTTCTGACTTGACTTATGGCTCTGAAATTTACAGATCATCCTTCAACTGCATTTCAAAAACAGTTAATTTACACGATAAGAAAACAACGCCCCAATCCGAATTTAAAGAAAAATCTCTTCATAATGAGTGGATAAGATTGAAAACCGAATATCTAGATTTAGTAAGTACTGCAAAGAATGCAATCTGACGATTTGTTTCTGCAAACCGGCATGAAGTATGTTTCTATAATAACAACAATTAGTTAAAATTGTTGTTGTTATACAACAATTTAAACTAATTGTCCACAAGTCCACAAATATATTAGAGCTAGAGCTAGAGCCAGAACTTCAAATTATATAAAAAATCATCAATCAGATATTTTGGATGTTATTAAACAAATCCAATCCCAATGTTTACATTAAATTCTGATTAAAAGTGTAAATCTGCCATTTATTTTTTTGTATATATAACGTTTAAAATAAATAAATGATAAATAATTTAATTTTTGAACACACATACACACATACATTATATATATATGCGTGTTATATAAAGGCACAGCTTTTAATTATTTTCGTCTCAGGGGGTATGCGATCAAAACAGTTTGGAAACCATTACTCTACAGAGTGACAACACTGTTCCCTCGGCCTGCGAGATCAAAATAATCAATCCTCGGCCTGCAGATCTTTCTTCCATGGAACAGGTATGGGCCATTATTGGGCAACTAATCCATCGTCATCCACAATCTGCATGGACTATTGCTAATTTGACAGTCCAAATGCAACATGCAGGAATTAATCCCACAAAAGGACATACGGCATCTGTACGACACGATGTATCCATGCCTGCCTGCTAGCACTTGAAATTGCGGACACTGCAGTGATTATCAATGAACCCCCATTTCCCATTTAAAATGGCTCTTCTCATGCAGGCTTTAACCTGACCTTGAAACTTCAATCAACAAATGGTTTAAAGTATTTTTTGTCTAGGTAACATAAAATACCTAGACAAATGCTTTGAATAAATTTTATTCCACTAAATTAATTTCTTTTGGTGTTGGGAGGTCATTTTCCACCAGTATATATAATATATATATATATATATAAATTGATTATCTTGAGAATAAACACTGACATTCGTTATAATTAATTAAATGAAACGAATTCTTTTAAACGAAAAAACAGGTGTTAATAAGCTTTTTCAATGAGCTGAAATAAACGAAAATGAGAGAAACCAAATAATACAGCTAACGAAATAAGATAATAGCAAAAAGCGAATGTAACCTTATTAACCTTGATTTAGAATCCTCTGCAAATCCCGCAAGATTTGAACGAATCAATGAAATGAATAAACAGAAGAATTATCCAATACAAAATTAAGCAAGGATGAACAATATTTTACAAATATTGAAGGAACTACCACCATACTGAACTTACTTTGAAATATATTTTCCATTGCCCTTCCTTATTGGTGGCTTTGTAATTAATTGTCTCTTTTTTTGTAGCGAAAGCGTAATTAAATTTTAGTTGCAGTAGAAATAATCTTATATACACACTGTTCAATTTAACGCCTAATGAGTACATCAACATCTTGTCTCTTTTGAAATCATAAAAAAAAGGTATTTATCGTGTTTTTGTTATCCAAAAGAGGTATAGAACAAGCTTTATTTGTCTGTAATCAATATTTAAAAACTAATCTCTTCCTAGAACTTTTATAAAATGTATTTCTTGTCTTCAAACAATTGATGATTTAACCTTTGCTAAATGAAGTTTAATAAAAAAATTAATCCATAAACTTTCAAGCAGATTCTAGTTATATTAATGTCATACATAAATGCATATTAATATAAATGAAATTTTGTTATTCGGAACAATTATATTGAGGTTTAGGTTATATATTATAGATGAGGAAGGAATTTGATGGTTGATGCGCTCTCCACAAAATGCTATGAAAAAATCCCACATGGATGAAGAAATAAATTCTGAATTTTTTTTTTATATGAAACGAAAAGATTGGCAATTTGTTCATTTTATAAATAGATCCGAACAAAAAATAGGATTTCTTGTAAGAAAAAAAGGCTTTTAATAAGGGGTGCAGATTTCTTTAATGCACAGCAACATTGAACACTTGTGTGGTATGGAGTCTTCCAAGACACTAATCAGTACTAGGATATTCTGTCTCACTATTCTAGAAAATCTTTTTTCATCTGTTGAACAGTGTGTGGAAGGCGATAGGCAACTAAAAATTCCTTGCCTAGAATGTCCTAAATGGATTCTGCATGGTTCATGTCCGGAAGACCTTTTTTCTTTGTTAAGAATATCGTCCATCGATGTGGCATTGTGGCACGATGGGGGCATGGCAACTATTGCCCATTATAATGAATTCCTAATTACGATTCATGCAGCATAAGGTATAAAAAAATATATGAATTAATATTACTGTGCTATAAGAGATCCATCTTAGTGCCAATCACCTAACATAGGTTTTGTTGGAGAAAAGTGTTTTTTTAATATTTCTTAGTTAGAATTAAAAATCGTTTTTTATTTTGAGATGTTACTCATCTACGATATTGATCTTGATCTTTGACATGCATTTCCAATCTTTAGAAAACGATTACAATCTCAGAAATCCCAATTTGTGATGTTCCTGTGGTTTTGACAAAATCGAACCGTATTTGGCATTATTCTAAGCGGCTAATATTGCTCCGAGTTTCAGATTCGGTTAAATCTCTTCTTTGTACCATTTACTAGTTCAAAGAAGCCACCTCATGTGTATAACTTATTTTCACCTTTTTCATTAAGTAAACTGAAAGGAAAATGTCCTTCAGTACATCTATATATATCACGTGATTTTCAAAATCACATACGAAATTTATGTATTCAAATTTTTTCATTGAAATATACAAGAAATCATACTCTACCAAAAATATCACATGAGGTTATCCCATGAAAGTAGTAAACAAATCGATAACCTAATATTTAAAAAATCTTTTAAAGTTAGCATTTATTTGAACTCATGGCAATACAAAAGAAAAAAATAGAGGAAGTTTTAAAGAAATATTAAAGGAAGAATTCACTATAAAAAGCTGTGAAAGCAGGATTCTTATTTACAAGCTGATAAAAGTTTAGGGGCTTTTTGACTTTTTGGAGTGTCAGTGCTATCCTTAAGGGACACCAATGAAAAAAACCTTCACATTTTTCATTTTTCCATTTTATACCAGAAATAAAGCACATTTTTTCTGAACAGAAAAGTGCATAATTTATTAGATTTTAAATCTGTAAATTATAGAAAACATGTTTTAAAAATGTTAAATAAACATTTTTTAACACAATCACCACCTAACTATTGTTGTTGGATTTTTGGTGGTTACAAAAACATTTTTTTTACTCTAATTTATTTAAACTTTTAAATGGAAACAATGATTTAACAGTAACTGTATTTCATTTAAAAGATCACGTTTTATTTGTTTACTGTAAATCTTTCGTTGCTCACGTGTTTTAAAATTTATAATTTTTACTTTGAAATTTGGATCTATCAATATTTTATTATTATCGCTTTTACAATGGGCCAAATCGCGAAATAGGGGCCGCTGGGATTTGGTGACTTTTTGTGGCTCCAAATGAGCGATAAGTTGCGAAATGTAGAAAGCCAGGTTATTTGTACTGTCTGCAACTAGCTACACTTACAATCGCAACCCGTTGCTTGAAGCACTTTGATGACAAGAATTTTTTGACGCCATATGCCATTATACACTCAATTTAGGTCCCATATTAATTTCTAGTGCTTTTATAATAATTGAATTCTTGAATCAGACCAAAATTTGTATTATCATTTTGTATGTTTAAAATAAGCTGTTGTATTTTAATTGGACTATTTTCCGTATTTCTATCATCAAGTTATTCACGACAAGTTTCTGAAATAGTTAAATTTACCATGAAAATGTTTTTTAGGCATTACTTACTAGTTAACTTATGATTAACATCTTTTTTATTATAATTTTCAATTTTACCTATATACAGTATACAACTATTGGATATTTTTACAATAGTACTTTTTTATCCGCTTCAGAACATTTGAAACATGTTATTTCGGCATTAATTTGTCCTGCAACTATATTCAAGATATTTAAAGTATCTATTTATTACAGCAAAGTCTTCATTTTTGCAAATGTTAAAATCAGTGTGTAAATCTGTGGTTTTTCACACTCGAGGATGAACTTCTACGACAACTTCTCGAGTGTTGAAACTTTTTCTTGAAATGGAACTTCACTTGGTTTATGTTCTGAAGCGCATAAAAGTACTATTGTAAAAATATCCAATAGTTGTATACTATATGCGGGTAAAATTGAAAATTATAATAAAAATTTTCATCAGAATCCGCTGATTTCTGGATTTTGATGTCAAATGATGTTTGATACCTCGTCTACCTGGAAGATTCTTTAATAGTATGATGGTATTCCATAGATGTGGTTAAAATATGGTGAGGTTACTTTTCTTTTATTAATACGCTTTTATTAGCTTCACCTGTATGTATGTTTGTATGCATGTATGTAACTGACTCTTTGGGCTCGATTTTGGGACTGATGGCGCTATCTACTGGCGAATCAGTCAACTGATCAAAACCTACCTATTTTGTATAATTATTTTGTTTAATCTTAATTCCTTTTGTTTTATTTTACTTTTTTATCTTAAAATTCTCATTTTTAACTTTAACCTTTTTATTTTTGGGCACGTCAACGACTCTTAATTGTACCGATAGCTTTAGCTTTTTTTCGATCTTTTTAATTGTTCTCAAGCAGATGTTTTTCCTAAATTTGAAATTCATTTATTTATTTTTAATTATTTCTATTTATTAATTTAAGAAACTACAATGTATGCTAATGTTTTAATTAATTTAAGATGTGGAGGTTTTGTGATTCCTAAAACCACCAAGGAACTCTGTAACCGGTACGCCTGTTGCCCAGCTGTCTTTCACCCCGGGTAGAAATTCAGTAATATCCGCGATCGAATTGCGCTCTTCCTATTGGCCGAAAATTTTGGTGGGTAAAAAGAATGTAAACTTAGCGGATAACCGGCCAAATGGAAATGAAAAAGACTAAAAGTAAAAATAAATTAATAGTTTAAAAACTAAAAATACGATTTTAGAGTTAATCAATCTAAAAAGTAAAAAATAATTGTTAACAAAAGAATAAAATGACGAGAAAATGAATGTCACTGTTCTAAAAGCGTGGGGTGCTCGATATCAATCGCTATAATTTTTCACCAGTTTCATTCCGAAAAATGCAGAGTTAGTTTAAAAATGTCATACAAAGCACCCCACACTTTTAGAACAGTGATATTCATTTTCTCGTCAGTCATTTTATTCTTTTGTTAACAATTATTTTTTACTTTTTAGATTGATTAACTCTAAAAGCGTATTTTTTAGTTTTTTTAAACTATTAATTTATTTTTCCCCTATTTGAATTTTTCCTCGGTCTGCACATGTTATCTTTACATTTCAAGAAAGCAACTTTTCACCAAAATTCCGTCGGAGATAAGTTTGATATTTTGTACACGAATTTGAAATTTCCGAGGATTTCTTGGCTCCTTGAAAAACACTTTACGTCATAGGAACAGTTTTTGACATAGCAGGCTTGAAAATTGTTGATGATGTTTTTAAATGTTTTTTTTTTTTTTTTTTTTTTCGCTAATAGATAGCAAAAACTAGGCTTCGATATGAAAGTATTGTCAAATTGTTCTTAATAATTTCGATTCGTGCCTTTTTCTATTCAACACATTTTAAATTTTCAAAAAGATTATCAGCTAGTGCTTTTAACTTTCTCGATATTATCTAGCACATTAGAGTTACTATTGTTCTTTTGCGATCAATGCGGACTCAATAGTATTTCAACATTCTTGAGCCGTAACACGCACACACAGATATATATATATATAACCGCATACGAGACGTTAACACTACTTTCCACAATCGTGAAACTCAAAATTTTGCATATTTTTAACGTTTGAAAAATTAAAATTTTCCATGTTTATCTATCTTCGTACCCTTTTTTTTTTAATTTTTATTTGTATTATTTACTAAGAAAGTTACTGTATCTTTTGATTGTTTTGTGCAGTGTATTTAAATATGCCAAATATTTAAATTTCTTTTAAAACACAGCGACAGAAAGGAACATTATAATAAATAGACCGAAAATCTAACTGAAAAAAGAATTTACCCCACTTTACTTAAGAATTTTGCCTTATTCAACCTTCCACACAAATATCTTTCTTTTTACAACCGGATCCACACCAATTAATCCCTAAAGCACATACTTCAACCCTAATCTGCAACAGTTTGATTCCCGAAATAGAACTCCCATTGTTTTCAAAGGAAACGGGGCGTGTCTTTTGCGATTAATTAAAATCCACCTCATGCAAATCTATTAATTAAAGGAACTCCGTTTAATGACCACCGCGCCCGATAGCTTAATTTTGAGTCAACGGTATCACCAAAAGACTCGAAATCCCCTTACTTGATTCTTGAACTAATGGGTGCCACTGTTCATCCATGACAAGGTCGCGCTGCCCCCGTGTGTCTCAAGGTCAAGGAGCCGTTGGAACGGTGATTAAAGACGTTGGTCTCCACCCTTCTGTCCTCGAATCCGATATCCGATCGTTTGCACAAGTAGTTTTAGTAGTTCTTAAAATAATGTCCGCCCTCGCCGGCTTTAAAAATCGATTTGGGTACTGCACGGATTTTTAGTATGGTAATGAGAACATGAAAGCACCGAAGGAATGGAGGATGTTAACAGGGTTCCTTCATATGTGTACATATTTTAAAATAGCTATTCATGAGCCTTGTCCTTGAACTGGTACAAGATTGTTTTTGTACTTATGTAAGATTTAATATAAGGAAAAGCTGTTGCTGGACTCTGATTAAAAGTTAATAAAATCTTTTATGTGCTGAATTGTATTAATTTACATATGAACTTCAATGCACTGAAACATAATGTAACTACTATCCATATAAAATGTGTTAATATTGATATGCTAACAAATTGTTGTGTAGAGTACAGTGGGAAAAAACCTGATAAGAAAATATTTTACTAAACATTAGACAAAAGAAAAGATGCTGCAAAAAAACTTTTAAGCAAGAATTTATTCAACATATAAGCACAGTAATTATGAAGCAATTCGCTCACCAAAACAGGATAAAAAAATTATACGTGAGAGGGGAGGGGGTGGTAAAAAGTAAAATGGCCATCAACTACTGTACTAATACGCCCACAATAACTTTCGTTAAAAAAAAAAAAAAAAACACCATCAATGCCCAATCAGTTTACTTTATAATAAAGGAGTGGTTTTATGATAATTGTACGAATTGAAAAAGAATTACAGAAGTATTCTTACATCCGGCCCCAACGAATATCTTGCCCCCAAAACTCATATATTATAACTTATAATTTATTATATGTTGTATGTAATTCTATAAAAGTATCTAAATTGTATTTGCTGATAATAAAATTACATTTCTTTTGAATTGGAAATTGTTAACATTATGATTTCTTTTTAGATTTTCTATGTTATTTTTATATATTGCTGGCTGGCAATCACAAACTAAATTAGGTTTTCAATCTTTAACTCGACTTGTGACTGAAATTTAATTGCTTTATTCAATTTTTCGAAATATTTTTAAGATACGAGTGGCACTGACGTGTGATGATTGAATTATAGTATTCCGTTCAATTGTTATTATTAACAATTGAACGGAGTACTATAAAACTCCAAAATCCATGAATCCTTGATAGTGTTTCAAGTGTATTAGATCAAATTTCAACCTTGAACATGATTTTAAATTAAATGAATTATTGCACTGTATTTCCAGCAACCAAAGTAAAATAAATAAGAGGAATAAATATAACAAAGAAAAGAATATATATAGAACTATTGATCGACCTGATCACATTATAAAAATTGGAAAGATGATTAAAAATTAAAAAAAAATACATTATGGTTAAAAAAATGGGATTCCTCGTCGCTTAAGAGGTTACAAAACTTTTCGTAGATACTGAAGTATTGCTGTCTTGTAATACACATCCACAAATCTCGGGCATATCGAATATCCAAGAAAAAGCACTTTCTATCCAAATGTACCTCGTGCTTGTAAACAAAATGTATTAAATGATTTGCGTTTTGTATAATTGTCTTAAAAGTAAGGAGTTTATATCAAATCTATAGAGTTTTGTATTTGATGGATATATTTTTGTTGGAATTGTAGAAAAATACGTCGTCCTTTCAATTTAAATAAACGATTTAAAACTATTTTAAAAAAATAAGCGTATTTTTTCTTGAGTATATTTTTGACTTACCCACTGATTGGGTGTTTTTGCAGCGTTTCCTTTTCTTGTTTTAAGGTCCCTTATTTTGGTTACGGATTTTATGCACACTTTAGGCTAATTGATCGGACTTACTGTTTAACGTAGATTCCGAACCACTCACAAACATCCATGCCATCGAACCTGAAGCCCAATATATCAAAGGCCAGAATGCTAGCCAATTGGCCATCAGTCCAAGTGTATTAGTCCACAAGGTCCTTTGGAGATATCCCATAAAAAGAAACTAGTGTGCGCTGCTGATTTTGTTAGAAGCGCTAGTTCGTTCTGTATAATGCCACTGTTCTAGTACAGATGAATTAAATTGTTAAATGCTGTTTAAGATGTTTTATAGTTAACTGCCAAGTAGTTTGATGATATGCAGTTTTTCAACACTTTAGGATGCGCTTTTTGAGATGACTTTTGAGATGATTTTCTGATGCCGTTGACTCGAGTACTACTATAGTGAAGGATCTAGCCCCATGTTGAAATGCGAATTTTGAATATAAGATTTTCATATGAATGTACTCCATTGGGAATTAAAGAAGAAAAAAGCTTACACACACACACACACACACACACACATATATATATATATATATATATATATATATAGGTGATTTATCTAAAATGATTACAAACCAAACAGAAAATAAAAGGAACTGTAATATCAGAAGAAGAAAAACCTAATACACAAACACAAATCGATAAATTGAGAAATGAATTAAGAAATTTACAAAACCACCTCAAAATTTGAAATATTTATTTCATTGTATACAGCCTATATAACCCAAACATAGCAACCTACACTTAGTAAAATAACATTTAAGAGATTATAAATATTTAAAAATAATTTAACTTCTAAAATATAACGTTGTGATAAACAATATTTTTATAAGTAAACAATAAAAACCGAATTACTTCTTAAGATATATACAAAAAGCTTTAAAATTGATATCACGAAAATCTATGTTCAGTAGATGTTTTTATAGAACGTCACACGATGGCACTTGTTTAAGTTGGAAGGAAAAAAACATTCCACGTCCTAATTAAGAGATTAAAAAAAAAAATAATTTTGAGTATACGTTAAGCAATTTTTATGTAAATTTTTACTGCTCTAGTTAAAATGGTGGTAAATTGAAGCTGATGTGCAGATTTGATAATTAGGTTAAGGAGAAATAAGGAGAAAAAAAAATCTACACTATTAAGTAAAAAATTGTTGGGAAAAATTTGTCTACTGTCTAAACTATTACAAAAATAATTAAAAAAAAAAAAAATGTATTCATATTTTTAGCAAACCTTCGTAGTGGACGGCGAAGAATTTAGAACGATCTAGAAACTGGAGCAGTAATGAGGAGAATGAGGTTAAATCAGAAATTGTCTCTCCTCAATTAATGGAATATGTTGCTCTGAGAACTAATAGGAGTGTTAATACGGAAATAGATCGAATAATCCTTCCATTTGAAGGATTTCATGACAGTGTTCCTTGAATAAAACCACTCATATCAGGAGCAAATCAAAGAAATAGGCTGAATTTTGTAAATGAATATATCCACGTCATTTGATTTTTGAAAAACTGACTTTCTATCGATGAGAATAAATATGAAGTTTTGGGAGTAATGGAAGTAGCAAAATTTCTCTGCAGAAAAAGGAAACGAAAAGCACAAATGTCTCCAAACGTGAGGCATGGCGGGGAAAGGATACATGATTTACGACTTCTGCTTCTAGCTAGTGTTAGCTATTCCATGATTAGGTAGTGTTAGCTTCTTGTGTCGGAAAATTAACCTTCATTGAAGGGACGATGAATCGTTTCAAATATTTGAAGATATTGAAAGATAATATGCAGTCCTCTGTCAAAAGTTTACGACTGGACCAGTGGATCTTTCAGCATAGCAACTATCCAAAACAAGGCAAAAATCGTGTTGCTAGATTTGAACAGAACCAGAATTGGCAGGTTTGAATCTCATTGAAGTATGGAATTGACAGTAGATGTGGAAAAAAGATGTTTACTTGTTCGAGATAAAAATTCATTAAAAAACTCATTATTGTAAGCGAGGCTGTCTAAATACCAACAAAATCATATCGCTTCGATGGTTAGAAGATTACAAATTACCATTGATTCATAAGACCAAGTTACATTCGATATTAAATTTTTTTTTTTTTCAATTCCATGCATTACCATATAATTCAAGGAAAATGAAATTAGTGTAATGTTATGCCTTTTGTTATAAGTGGTTTTCATAGAGAGAATTATTTTTCATTCTAGTTTGAAGTGCATGGCCTGATGGCAGAGTCTCTGGTGCTCTGTATCACAGATTTCGGGTTCGAGCCACGCCGGTGCCATGGATGTTTGTAGTGGTTCGAATTCCCTTTAAACCGTAGGTTCTGGTCTAACATGATCGTAGAGACTTGTGGGGGTAGTGTTACTCGCGTCCGTAGCATATCTTCCGATTGCATGCTACTTAAAGCTGCCTATCTTTGAATTGTACATTTTTCAATTGAAAAGAATGCTAAGCAAATTTTAACATGTAATGGTTATTTATTAAAAAACATTCAGAGTTTGCATCTAAATAACCTATTAATTTAGGGTTTTCTGTTTTTAATTAGCGGAATTAATAATCTCTAATATTTATAACATTTGTTCTTCATATACACAACAATAGTCTAATGTAAGCAACTATAACCATTTGAAAATTGGGACATTATGTTTATTGCTTATACAATAAAGGTCTAACTACGATTCGAAATAAAATCATCTTAATAGATAATAAGGATATTTCTCCTTAATTTAGTTTTCATTCATTCTTCGTGTCAAAATTCGCATACGTTGTCGCCCCAACATATTCTGTCAATTGAAGAGCGGACAATTTCGGCTTAAACATCACTTTCTTTATCACTGCTCAAGTTTCTCATTTATTTAGAATGCTTAAATGTCGATTTTTATTAAGAACACTTTGTTAAAAATATGTTTATTTGTTTCATATTTCCTTATAACAGTTTGGACAACAGACAGACTTTTCCCAACAATTTTTGCAATTTCAAACAAGATTTTTTTACATTGATATTTTTCATTCTTCTCAACATATTTAAATTATTTATTTTAAAAATGTTTTTTATTTAATAACTTAAGAAATTTTTTTGTGGTAATTAGATTAAGGAGACATAAACAATCAAATTCTAGGCGTCAACACTAATCTCCTCTCTTGGAACCATTTGAAATAGAACAGTAACAACACAAATTGCTTAGCGTATGTTCATGATTCCCTTTTCGATATTGACGTGCTTTGTTTTGTTCTTTCCTGCTTAAATAATAGTTTAATCGTGTAATTTTCAACAAAAGTACCTCCTCTAGGTATACTTTATGACATCAATTTTATAATTTTTTGTATATTATGTAGAGGTAATTTGGTTTTTATCTCTTCATTTTATAAAATAGTGTTTAACTTATAAATTTAACATTGCCGTAAATCTAAATGTTTTAAAATATTTATAATCTCTTTGGAATCCAAATTCCGTAACCTTTAATTTTGTTACATAACTGGTAAAAATTAGCGTTTTCGAAGTTTCTTGTAATTTGTTTCCTCTGATCATAGGGACATAATATAAACTGAAGAGCTAAATATTCTAAAATGTCTTATGTTGTATCGACTTGTTATATGATACAAATTTTTATGTGTAATATGCAAAAATCTTTCAAATTGGTTGTTTTATATATAAGTTTTTTCATACATATATAATATACACTCATGTCCATAAATTAAGGATAATTCAGAATCACACAGAAATTGAACTCTAAAATAAAAATTTCACCTGTAGAATTATCACACACATCTTGAAGAAGAATATGCAAATTACAGGAAACCACCAGATGGCGCGGATAGTACGTCACAATGACGAGAGTGTAAGAGAGGGGTATATAAGGAATGGTGGCAAAGAAGTAAAATTGTTCACAAGCGCTTTAAAAGCCTTTCAGTGTAATAACCGCATAGTTATGGCACAAAGGAAGCATTTGGATGATTTTTAGGTGGTAAAATTATCGGACGACTGGAATGTGGGCGTACCCAGCTTTTCCGAGGAACTTGGAATCGCCCAGAGTGTCATCTCCAAGCTTTGGCAACGATTCCAAGATGATGGTAATGTGAGTAGATGTTACAGCACAGGTCGCCCCCGAGTTACAACGCCGAATGAGGACCGGTATTTAGCAGTTACTGCCAAAAGAAACAGACTGAGCACAGCATCAGACCTGTCTCGTCAGCTCTCTTCAGCTACCGGTACGACAGTTTCAAGGCAGACCGTTTACAGACGCTTAGGGCACATTGGTCTATATGCTCGTAGGCCTATCAGATGTGTTCCACTTACCGCAACTCCCTGTCGCCTGCGATTAAGCTGGAGTAGAGAGCATGCATTTGGACACCGCAACAGTGGTCTTGTGTGATGTTTTCCGACGAGTCCAGGTTTAGTTTGCAGTCTGATTCTCGCCGGACTTTCATATGGAGAGTGCCAGGTACCCGTTACTACCAAGAGAACACCATTGAACGACACCGTTACGGTGGTGCAGGAGGGCTCGTTTGGGGAGGAATTATTCTTAGTTCCAGAATTGACCTGCATGTTCAGAGTGTAACGATGAGGCCACATCTATCGGGATGTCATTCTGGAACAACATGTGCGTTTGTTTCGGGGCGCCATGGGTGCTGAATTTGTGTTTATGCATGACAACGCCCGTCCTCACCGTGCAAACATTATAGACGAATGCCTTGAATTGGAGGGGTATCACCCGTATGGATTGGCCAGCATACTCACCGGACTTGAATCCAATAGAGCATGTGTGGGATATGCTTGGCCGACGAATTGCAGCCCGTAACCTGTCAACCGGAACTTCGGAGGGCATTGCTTGATGAGTGGTGAAATATTCCCCAAGATCAGATTGATAAATTTGATACTCAGCATGCCAGGCGTTGTAAGGCCTGTATTGCATCGGCCGGGAGACATTCCATATTGCATCATACTAACCATGTTATACTGTTTTTGTAAATAGGTTCTTATTTGAAATTTGCACCAGGGAGTAAAAATCGCAATTTTTATTAATTAGTCAAACATGTAGCATCTTTTTTGCTCTTTTTACCTTTTGTTTAATAAATAGATTTTTACAAATAAGTCAAATTTGTTTTGCTTATGTCTCTTTCTTTGCCTGAACTTCATTATCCTTAATTTATGGACATGAGTGTATAAGCATTCAAAAATTTAGTTTTTAATTAGTGTTTTTAAACTCGTCTTTCCCGCTGGCAAAATTGGCAGAGGCTTAAATGCAGAGATAATGGTATCCGGTACTGGACATCTGGACAAGATTTTATTTTCATCTGGAAAGTATAAGGGTGGAAGTTTTCTTTCAAATGAAGACTTAATTAATGTCGTCCCAGTTGGAGAAGTTTTGCACTGCATCTCTGTTGATGGTCAAGAATCATTTGATGGTGGCGGTGCAGATTTGCAAAGATATTGTTACGTCTAAGAGAGTATTTTTACGACATTAGGAGGCCTTATACCGTATTATACTGTCCAATTTAAATAGACTTTAGGGAACTTGCTTGGCTTGCTTAGGGAACTACTAGCTTGGTCATTGAGTGAGAAGCCATATCTTTGACCCTCACCGCGAACCTTGTCCAAAGCAAAGAAAGAAGACAAAAAAATAAATAAACTATATGAAGTCAGTGGTCTTCGCTATAGTACGAGAGAAATGATCTCGCTTTTTCAATTCAATCAGTCGGCTTCAGTCGGTCGTTTCTGAACTATCCAAACATTTCACTTTTGTTTTTAATAGTAAAGTTTAAAAAGGATTATATTTGTCAATAATTGATTGGAAATAATCCACTTTTTCCACTGAACTTAGTGAACTTTTCTATCATATGTATTTTTGCTAAACAAATCTTAGTAGTTATATAATAATTTACACTAAAAGTTGATGCAATGGATTTAGTTTAATCTACAAATATTACAAGAATCCGATTTTCCATTCATATTTTAAATACCTTTTATAACATTTGGTACACATGATTAAATACGTTTGTATGACAAAATCTTCTATGAATCAGTTTTCCATTTACTCTAACACAAACATATTCTATGTTTCTTTTAATATTTACATAACTTTTCAAAATGTTTAAATTATTAACCTTTAGGTATATCAAACATAAATTCAGTTACAATTATGTACAACATTTTATATGCATAATTACTAGATTGATGTAAGCACCACATATTAAATTTCTTCTAATATTAAGAGCAAAATATACATTAATCAAGCTATTTGGATAATTTTAGAGCTATCCATTACAATAAATTATAAACAACTCCAAAAATTTCGAACTTACTGCTTTTGTCTCCGACTCGAACTTTTCTTGGATTTTAAATTAAATCTAAATTTTAAAGGAGTCTGGCTTACGATGGATTACTGTACATGTTTCTCTGCAATTTTGACGAAACTTGCTTACTGTTTGATGTCGTTACATAAACATCTGTAATTACATCGTTTCTGTCCGATTCGTCCCTATTTATTTTTTTCAACTTTCAAAACATTAAATCCTTTGTCACTTACTCGATTAAGCATATGAAAATATTATCAAAGTCAGACTGTTACCTTCTAATGAAAGCATACTAATTCTTCTGGCAATTCAAAACCAACTTTTTTTTTTATCGGTTCCTTTTTTTCTGAAAGTCGTTTGCATGCAAAAACATTCTTTTTTGATCGAGATCTATTCTTAAATAAGAAGAATCGTCTAATAAATCAGCTAATCGGGTTCTAGAGAAAGGCTCAAAATTTTATATCTCACGGTGTCTTCCGTCTTAAGTATCAGCGGTCTATCAGCGGTTGTAACTGTTCTTCTATTCTCTGAAAATTTATAGAACAGTTCCTTGCCTTTCGACACTGGCAAGTTACGCTTATCGCTGTCTGATAGATTATAGATTTTCTTCACCGGTTATAAATAATGAGCCATGTTCCATCAACAAAACTTTTATACTAATCTTCCAACTCCGCTTTGAAAAATCTAAAATGAAGCTTGCATTAACTTTATTTCATATGTTTCAATGTGCAGCACCATAACGTACTTTATGTTAGCAAACACTGCCAATCGAAATGATGGGTGACAAGAAACACATAGAATTCTTCTTAATCTAACTCGAGCCCATAACTAACTGTTGATGCTGGTATACTTACAATAATTATGCGGAGTACTATATAATAGAAATTTTAAGTAGGATTTTACTGAACATGTAACACAGCAAGATATAAAAACACAACGAATAGAAATTCACCCGCAATCCTCCCTCACGATTCGTCTACAAATTCTTTCTTTTATATTAAGATTTGTAGTGACCTGAGTGCCTAGACCGAGTGCCGGAGTAGTGGATGAGTGGTTCGGAAACCACTTTTAACGGCAGAGCGTTGTGGGGATAGTGTTACTCGCGTCCGTAGCATATCTTCAAGCTACATTTTCTCCCTTGGTAGTGCTAAATGAGTAACAACGATGCAGCCCTTGCTTATGGCATAACGATTAACGGGCTCTGTATTGCCTGCTGCATTAGAACAACAACATATTAAAATTTGCGTCCACATCAAGAACAATGAGCAGACTTCCTACACTGAAAGACTGTTAAAGTGTTAACAGGTAAAGTGTAACGAAGGAAATAAAGCAATTCAACTAAAATATTCAAACGAAATACAATGACAGACGCACCAGGACAGCCGAGCGGCCATCCTGGTGTTTCCGTCATTGTGGCTCTTGGGCGACATTAATCAGGATTTCTCTCATCTTTTCCAATATTTTAAAACTTTTTCCGTAAGTTGGGCATGACACTGAATATCAGTCTTTAGCAAACTACCTTGCTTCCCAGTCTACTGACGATTAGTCACCTCATTCAATAATCCAAACTTTGGTGGTTTCTCATTTTATTTAGTAGTTGAATATCATCGAATGTTGCAAAATACTTATAGTTAGCTTAAAATTCGTTAAGATACTTGAATAAAAGAACAGCGTAAATTGCCATTACCACATATAATTCTAAAACCTGATACTCTGTATGCACTATGTATTTACACAAATAAATAAGATTGGTTACGAGGGTTGTAAAAAATGCACCTTTTACTTGTTATACCTTTTATCTTTGCACCTATTTACCTTTTACTAATACACCGTTTACTTATTTAGGAAAAAAAGGAAATGATAAGGTTTCACAATAAAATTTCTCAGCAGTTACAATAATATCAGGAAAATAAAGTGTTCGCAATTTTGAAATTTCAAATTATTTATCACTTAGTTAGAAAGAATAAACTCAGAATTATTCTGATACAAGAAGCAGGAAAGAGTAATTCAAATAAAAATATTAGTAAAGAATGTCAGAAAAGAGCAAACCTTGTAAAAAGTGTTTTAATATATTTTTGAATACTCTGTTCAAGATTCTTTGTATGCTTCCTCGCAGAATAGTTATGCATCGTGTGTGTGAGACATCAATTAGTTTCTGAGATCTAAAACTAAATTCATGTATTCACAATATCCATTATGTTTCTACTATTAACAGAAAGGTGTCAACTTGATTGATATTTTCTCGATTTCTAGTTGTGCTGTAAACATAAATACAGTGACATATAAACTTAATTATGAATTGAATATTTAAGATGGGCAAGGGATTAAGCATATTTTTAAAATAGGAAGTCGGAAACTTATCAAACTCGCTTTCAATTGATGTGTAGTACTATATATATAATAAAGTAGAATAAGTATTTTTTAAATTGGCATTTCTATACATAGAACTGGATGGCCTGAGTGGCTGAGCGCTGGCGCTCGGTGCCACAGGTTTCTAGTTCGAGTCCCGGCGGTGTTATGGATATCTGTAGTGGCTCGAAACCAATTTAAACTGTAGACCCAGCTCTAAAATATTGGGCATAGACAACATAGCTGACAACCCTACACCATAAAAAGAAAACATCTCATATTTCGAAAATGTGAATAAGAAATGAAATCATCTCTGCCAGTAGGCAGACGGCCTTGGCTGTTGTACCATTGAAGAAAAATATACAGACTAAAAATAACAAATAGATCCATCGTTTTCCGGTTTCAATCAATATAGAATATTCCATTTGGGAATTCTTAGAAATTCTGCTGCATATAAATAAAAGTTGCAAATTGTCATTCAGAAAAGCTCTAAAAAGATATTCAGTATATTATACAATATCTATATTCATAACTCTTAAGCGTCCTGATGTCCACTTGGTTCACTTCAGGTTCGAATCCTAGCTGTGGCATGGATGCTTGTTAGTGACTCGAAACCCACGTTAAACTGTAGGTCTCGGTCTAATTAATTGAAAGTGCGCAAAATATTACCGTAGGGCGACAAACCATACCAAATCATAACTTTCAATCAGTTCCATTTATGATATAATAATAAACAATTGGTAATAAAATATTGATATTATCGAAAAGTATTATTATTAAATTTGCTGTTATTATTATTATTAAATTTGCTGTTATTATTATTATTAAATTTGCTGTTATTATTATTATTAAATTTGCTGTTATTATTATTATTAAATTTGCTGTTATTATTATTATTAAATTTGCTGTGTTTATTTTTAAATAAATAAATAGCAAATTTAATAATAATAATATCTAAAGACTTAATCTAAGAGTAATAAGATTTTAAAAACTTGATTTTTGACTATGCATTATCAAAAAAAATAATGGATTCTAGAATTTCTTTTATCCTGTATGTATTATAGTTTTAAAATTAATAGAAATACAAAGCCACACAGATTTCATTTAATATTGTGTAATCTCTCACTGTCCTGGTTTCAATAGATACATTATACTAACTTTGTTAGGTTTTTTATTAAGGAAAACCAATTGCAAATGCAAATTTATAAATTTTGAAAAAAAATAAATTTAGAATTTTAATATTTCTAATTAAAAAATACAAATCTTAAAGAATTTCTTAATTGTCTAATTACATATTAAAGTGTTATTTCTTCATTAAAAATAAAACATATACAAATAAGTCGTTCTTCGTTCAATTAATGATTTCAATTCGCCTTTTTCCATTTCATTTTGTAAGTTTAGTTACTACATTCACAATTTTTTTGTTAGCATATAGTATATTTCGAAACATTTTAATTTAAAAGGGAATACATAAAAATGCACATTTATTTTGTTTTTTATCAATGAATTAAAAATAACTTGTTACTTTATAGCCATTTTCATACAATTTTTTACAAAACAATTGCCTCTTAATTAGGAAAATGTAATATATTGCTATACTACACTAAAAATTAAAAGAGTAGTTAAGAATAACTAATTAGAATTTTCGTAATATCGGCAACACAGGATAAAAATTATAGCCTTAAAGAAAAGAAATTTAACTTTTAAGTGATACAGTTTATAAACTTTAGGAAATGCAGACAGACAAATCGTTTACTTTATACTGAAAACGGTAATGTAATGATATTTTTTGTTTTTGTTGTAGTAGACAAGCGAAGTAGGAATTAGACTGAAATTTTGAGAGCAGTTAATAAATATTCAAAGACGTGCATGTCATTTAGGCGTGCATGCAATGCTGCTAGACCAATTTTAAATGCTCGTAACTTTTGAATCTCTTAACTAATGCCAAAATAATTTAAATTTTGAAATTAAAATTTCTTTAACACCAACATTTATGTAAGTTGGAAAAGTTACGGTCGGTTTAATTGAAATGCAATGACCTAAAAGTTTTTAACTTTCTAGTTTTCTATTGTTTTTGTTTTTACAACTGCTGCACGTTTTGGGGACACAGAGTTTTTTCACACAAAACAAAAAAGACAGAGAGAAAGATAGAAGGTAATAATGGGTAAATGTTACAAGTGTTTAAATTCTCGTTCTCAATTAACACCATAGATTTGAACGAAATTCTGGCAATGAAAATTATTTTTCTATTAGTATTATTTTTTTTTTTTTTTTTATTTCATTAATTTCTATCTCTATTTGTCTTACTTTTGGAAATGTGAAAAGTTTTTATATATATACACACAAATATAACGATAAATTTCTCAGAATGATAGAGTGGTGAAAGACCCTAGATTTAAGCTAAAAAAAGCAATAAAAGTAAACGATAAAAAACATTTATACTTGTTTCTCTATTATTTAGGACATGGAGAACGTTTTTCTAATGTAAACAAATAGCCTAAATGCAACATTGTGAATGTCCGAATGGTTTAATATTTCAAGATCCGAGACGAGTTTTTGGCGACCATAATATGCAGAATGTATTAATTCCCTCCTTAAGAGCTTCACCTACGTGGTGTGCCCTGGGTAACGCTGAAAGTGAATTTGTCGTATTTGTGAGGGAAAGACTTTAAATCAAGGACCTAACTATAGAAAAAAAAAAAACAATTCATGCATTCACTTTTGCATGTGAGACAATGTTTCAGCAATACAATAACAAATATACAATATATAAAGGCTGCAATTATATAAAGGTTAAAGAATGTGTCTTTATCCAAGTTTCGGGAAAGATTATAATAACCTCAGCTTGATGTGTTTTGGAAAACCCTAAAAGTAAAAGCGCCATCCTTTTTAAAGCGTAGTATTAGTTTGGTTTATCGCTCTACAGCCTCTTTCTGCACAATTTAGACTAATTAGATCAGGATCAACATGAATTCCGAACCACTCACAAATATCTATGCCACCGCCAATATTCGAACCTGAAGTTACTAACGGCCACAGCGCAATTGGCCATCAGGCCACCTTAAAGTTTTGGAGATTAAATAAGAAATTTAATCTTAACTATAATGTGAAATCATAATAAATGAAAATTGACAATAATACTAATATTTTTCTGCTCGCACTCTGCAGTCATCCGATAAATCTGTATAAATAA
>BPLR01006868.1:0-82353 GCA_021605095.1 Caerostris extrusa
GATTGTTTATTTATGAAAAAGTAGATAGGGCAAGATAAGGGATCAGTAAATGTTGAGTAAATTTATAATAAAATTATACGAAACATACGCTTATGGGATTTCAATTAGCATTACCACTGAAGCAGAAAGAAGCTAGGTAATCTAAAAGTATGTCATTCTTACTTCATACCACATAGCAGCCGAGAATCTCATTCAGTGCATTCCTTATACATCGCACCACTGAATTAAAATTGTCATTTCTTTTTTCATATTTATGTTTTCAATTTAAGTTTCTCAAGACATTAATTTTATATTTATACTTTCTCAATTTCTTTTTATTCACATTTAAATTTTCAATTTATTTATTTTCATTTATATTTTCTATTTAATTTTTCACAGCTGATTTTATCTAATTTGTAATATTTAATTTCATATGTCAAGTTGCTACATCATTATATACCACTGATAATTATAAATCTTAATTCCGGTGAGGGAGAAACATCGTTTATGCTTGAATACAATTTTTTAAAATTGACTCCACTCAAGCTGCTTAATTACTTTGTTATTTCAACAATGTTTTTTGAAAGATTAATATTTATATCGTTTACAATTTACAATACGTTTAACGTCTTGTTCAAAATTCGAACCTACTAAAGCAACAACTTTACACAATACTTTTAAAAAGCATAGAATATTATGTATTCACTATTCTTATATCGAAAAGGACCAAAATTATGTGTAACGTTTCTTAATAATAGTTCTCTTTTAAATATTTATGGAATTTATCAAATAAGAATTCTAAACAAAAAACACTTTTTCTTATCTATAAATTATTTAGAGGTAGACCATATCCTTTTGTATTCAAAAGCAACATTTCTTTGCTAACCAAAAGGAATTATACGTGTATAATTACGACATCGTACAACCTCTTTAATCAATTAAATTGGCTTTATGTTTTTTTTTGGTTTTCTATCAGGTATTAATGGCTTTTTATTTAGATTATGTGATTCATAAATTTTTTCTTACCAAAGAATTTGAATTTATTTTTCTGTAAAAATATAATCCAATAACCCCATATCACCTGCATGTAGGGTAAATGCCCAACCATGGAACACCTTTTTCAGTTCCTTCTGTTAGTTCTACCTCTTCACCTATAAGGTCTTGTTCAAATATAGGGTTCACCAAGTTCAAATATATTTTTGAACTTGTAGTGATGACACACTTTGATGTTAATGTGTTTTTTCAATATTAATCTCATTCACAAATTTAATGAATTACCTTAGTTTTTTTTTTTTAGGATTTAAGTTGCATTTATCTAATAATAGATTATAATCAGATGTAAGAGGAAAATTTCAACTTTATTTGTGTAAGTACTCAAGTGTAATAGTGACAATAGTAGAAATTGACATTTTTTTTTTTTATATTACTTATTTACGTAAATTTTAAGAATGAGAAATAAAATAAAAAATTAATTCATTTTATTATTAATAATATACAAAATTTTAACAAAAGTATTATAATTGTAAAAATGTACTTTCTTTTTTCTTAGGACTATTAAATAATGAAATCATCTATTATATCGATCATAAAGTATTAAATAAAAAATATGAAAGTACCACCTAAATATGTTGTTTATTTAAAATGAAATTCTTGAGACATAGGGAAAGATCTGCCATTCCTTCTATTAGCTAATCACTATTAAAATTTAATAAATATATATAAGGAGAAATTGAATATAAGTGATCTCCATCTAAGCTTAGGACATTCTGCGTTTAAGTGATAAGCACATGAAGCTGGTAATAAGTGCCCAAGATTTAATGTAAATAAAACTCAAAAGCAGATTCTATTCCAACAGAATGTTTTAATGCAGCAGCTGGCAAACACTTAGACAGTTGTCTCTTTTGATGCCTTAAGCTCCAATGACGTTACTTTCTCATCAGCACTACCCAAGAGATGCGTGTTGAGATGAGTCAGGACGTGGAGAGTGTCACACCACCGGAACGATGTGCTAGGACCAGAAACTACGGCTATTACAGTGATCCGAACCAATAATAAACATCCATGGCATCGCCGGATTTGAATCCGCAGCATGGTGGTATGGAGCGCCAGAGCGCTAGCCACACGACTAATATTATTCAAACCCCTCGCAGCAGAATTAAAACAGAGAATAAACAGGGAAAACAGTGGTGAATTGATATATCGCAAAAGGTTTGCTTGTATAAATCTTCAATAGGATGGTTCATGGTTTTTTGCCGCCAATATTACTATTTTGTCTTTTTTTTTTCATTTTTTATTATTTGAAATTGGTACAGATAGATAAATATCCGCCAAATTATTAATCAAAATTTAACCTATGCGTACGTGAATAGGAATAAACTGTTTATGAATTATTTTTAATTTTTACAGTTTTATATTTATAAATATAATAAAATAATTGATGGCTGTTAAAATTTCTTTGTTTCGGGTCAAGGAAAATAAATCCAAAAAAAAAATAAATAAAATATTTTTAATACAGTGAATAAAGTAATTTATTTAATGAATAATAAAATTTACACATAATTTGTAAAAATATTTAATCACAATTTTGCTCGTATTTATTAAAAAAACTATTTTTTTAATATATACATAATTTGCTTAGCAAAATAATAAGGAAGTCAATAAAATAAAATGTAACAAAATTAATATCAATATTTGATGACTTAAAAGCTTTTAAATTTTATTGACTGATATAAATTATTATATTTACCACTCATTAAAAATATTTTTAAGGAATTTATAATGCTATATTGCAGGCATAAATTCAACATAATAGCATTATCTAAATACTATACTTAGTTATTTATTAGTAGGAAACAATGTAACGATAAATTAACCATGCAGAAATAATGAAAAAATATCATTATAGGATATCTTCCTTTTTTTCTCAAAAAAGATGTTAAATAAATTAAATATAGAAATGCAAACTATTAAAAATCATCATTTTTTTTTTTTGATTTTGTAACAGATGCGAAAAAATATATTTATTTTTTAAAAAATATTCTGAATAAAGAAAAAAAATCGCAAGTCTTACAAAAATTAATAGTTTAAAAATATAAAAAAATGTATATATAAATTTTAAGTAATTTTTTTTTTTTTAAATTTTATGTTGAATTTATTACTTTATATTGAATAGCTCATTTTTTCATAAAAAAATGAAGTTGTTGTTTATTAGGAACATTATTTTTTATAAACTAAACTTATTTTCAGTTAAATTAGAATTTTTATTAATCAAATTTTCGTAAATTTATTTATTCCGAAAAAGACCAATCAAAAATTACACTCTATTTTTTAACTATTATTTTATCTTTTGATAATTATCTTAAAATAATGATCAATATTTTTTTTTGAAAATGAAAAATTTTTAATTAAATTTTTTTTCATAAAAATTTTTATTTCTACATATATCCTACACAAACAACAATTTTTTCTCCCATTTATTAAATTAGGAGAAAAATTGTTCATATTAAAGATACATTAAACATATAAAACAAACATAGTTTTACGTAAATTAATATATTATAATTTACTTTGTAAAATGAGGAGATTAATAAAATAAAATAATCCAAAATGAATATCAATATTTTGCTATAAATGATTTCTGACTGATATGAACTATTATATATACCGTTTTTAGCAAATGACCCATGTTATAGGGTGGCAGAAATTTAATCTTCCACCATTATCTATCCTTACTTAGTTATTTAAGTTGGAAAAAACAATGTAACGAGAATTAATCATCCAGAGACATCCAAAAAATATCATTATAGGGTGCCTTCCTTTTTTTCTCAAAAAAGTCGTTAAATAAATAAAAATAGATACAAACTATTGAATTTTTTTTTCGATTTTGTAACAGATGCGAAAAATAAATATAATTTATTTTAAAAATATATTCTGAATAAAAAGAAAAAATCGCAAGTTTACAACAAAAGTAATATTTGAAAAGAGATATAAAAATGTATAAACATTTTAAGTTAAATTTTTTTTAATTTTATGTCGAATTTATTAGTTTGTTGAAAAACACACTTTTTCATAAGTAGAATTTGTTGAATTTGAATTCTCTGAATTTGTTGTCTGTTAGAACATTATTTTTTATTACTTATTTTTTTTATTACATAATAATTTTTTATAATGATAATTTAGTTATTCGAAAAGACAAGATAAAAAATTACACTCTGTAAGAAAATAGCATATCTTCGATTAAAAAAAAAAATGAAATATTTCTGAAAAATGAATTTTATTTAATTTCACATCAGAAATTTCTCATCCTACATTATCCTACACACTACTGATTTCTCATTTGCGTCATTATAATTTCTATCAAAGATCCACCCTCAGGGTAACAATTGGGTTCACCTTATTCTTGCCCTTCCTATTTAAGCTCAATAAAAGGATCTTCCAAACTATGGGTTTATGGTGGTTATCTCTGGCATATATACATGAAAAGTTTCAATTTTGTATCACTTGATGGAACCTTGAAAAAAAAATGAATTTTTGTGTTAAGAAATTTTAAGGATTTTTTTTTCTTGTGTTTTAATCTTAGATTTTTTTTTCATTCTTAAGGATTATTTTTATGCATTTGTATGCCTCAAGAGAGAAAATAGTTTTCCACGCATTTGTATCCCAGAAGAAAAATAACATAGATTTCGAAGCATTTGCGTGCCACAAAGATTAAGCATAGTTTACTAAGCATTTGTTTTATGAAAGAGAAAAAACATAGATTACAATAATTTGTTTGCCACAAGACAGGAAACATAGATATCTAAGCATTGTGTGCCACAAGACAGGAAACATAGATTTCTAAGCATTGTGTTCCACAAGACAGGAAACATAAGATTTCTAAGCATTGTGTGCCATAAGACAGGAAACATTTCTAAGCATTGTGTGCCACAAGACAGGAAACATAGATTTCTAAGCATTGTGTGCCACAAGTGAAACATAGATTTCTAAGCATTGTGTGCCACAAGACAGGAAACATAAGATTTCTAAGCATTGTGTGCCACAAGACAGGAAAACATAAGATTTCTAAGCATTTTGCCACAAGACAGAAAACATAGATTTCTAAGCATTGTGTGCCACAAGACAGGAAACATGAATTTCTAAGCATTGTGTGCCACAAGACAGGAAACATAAGATTTCTAAGCATTGTGTGCCACAAGACAGGAAACATAAGATTTCTAAGCATTGTGTGCCACAGACAGGAAACATAAGATTTCTAAGCATTGTGTTCACAAGACAGGAAACATAGATTTTTAAGCATTCTGTGCCACAAGAGAGAAACATAGATTTCTAAGCATTTGTGGACATTGCCGCAAAGAGAAAAACATAGATTTCAAAGCATCTGTATCCACATCAGAGAAAACATAGATTTCCACGAATTTCGGAGCCATGAGACAGAAATTATAAAAAAGCTCTTTCGATGCGAGAATCCCACATTATGTTATAATAACATAATGTGGGATTTCGCATCGAAAGAGCAGTGGTAACTCTATGTTATGTCAACTTTAACTAACTCTATGATTATAACTCTATGTTATGTCAACTCTTTTTTAAAAGCAATGACTATAAAGTATTCAGTTCCTGTATTATTTCACTTTTTGCAATCATTAGTAATGAATCCTAAACAACTATATTGAATATAGTTGCTAATGAATTATTACTAAATCGTAAGCAAACAAAAGATTTACTAAACATTAATTTTTAATGAGCTACTACATTTTCAGACATTTATTTTAAGAAATTTGTTAATTCATGAAATTATATATCTAGTTTATCAAATAAAATTTAATAACACACAATAACACACATTTTATAATTTATTTTATTATCACAATTTATGAGTACCATTAAAAGCTGATCGTTATCAAACGTCAGCAAATATGTTTTATATGTATCAATTATTAAATGATATTTGGTTATACAATAAAAAAATAAAACGTCTCTGCTAAGTATTATGCATTTTAAATACAATTCGAAGAATAAAATGAAATATATAAAATTATAAGATATAATGTTATACTTTTTATAAAATTTACATAGATGATTTAGTAAACGCAATCTTGTTTTTACATCAAAAGTAATGAATAAATAAATAATACTTATTTATTAGTCAGCACTTTAAATGTTTCTTTACATATTTAAATATTTTTAAGTTTGTACTCTTAACTCAAAATTTTGAACAATCGAGATAATTATTACAATTGTTTTAGATAAGATAACTATAAATTGTTTTTAAGTTATTTTGTAATGTATACAAGGGAATTGTTGTATTACAAAGTTTGTTATTACAAACATAGTTTTGGTAATTCATTTCATTTTGCCTGTAATTCATTTCTGGTTTCTTTGCATCAAACGCGGTTTCGTATGTGAAACAATATTGCTGAAAGACTAAATGAATTCCGCTTTTCTTTGTTTACTGAGAAACAATTTTTACATTTCCGATCATGAAAAAGAAATTCCTTCTTATTTGAAAAATCATCTCCCATCTCTTATGATTCCACTTAAGAATGTCTTAATCAATGAGTTACAAATTGAAATACCTTTGTTTTCATATTAATGATTAAAAGTAAATATAAGTTTAGTCCTTGTAGCGTACCAAGAGCTAGATAGAATGTCAATTATACATTCACAATGTCAGAATACAATAAGTAGAACAATAAGAATGTCTTTGAAATAGATACATTTTGTAGATTTATGTATAAGATATCTTTTTTTTTTTTTGTTGTTGAATTTTCAAACCTAAATTGATTTCATGGTTTCTGATTTATTTCTCAGTTTAAAATTGCTTCCAGGAATTAATTAATCGAGTACCTCATTTCTCATTACACATCACTCATTTTCAATATTTCAACAATCATTCTCCTATAAGAATAGTTCTTTTCATTTATATTTGAATATTATAAACACTTTTGTTTAAAGTAGATTAAATTGTTATAATTAATTAAATACTGAAAATAACTTTAAGAATCGTGACGTTTTATATGAATTACTTTCAATCAATTATAAGTAAAAACAAGTAATATAAAAATAATTTTTTAAGTCAATTCCAGCTTTTTTAAGTCCTTTTTAAATACTTGTCATTCATTTATTTTAAGTTTATCTGGAGTCATCTATTGGTAGATATATGCTACTTAAATCTAAAAAAACTAAAATTAATTAATTAAATTTAATTAATGAAGTAATATTTGAAAAAACTGTATTAACATCAAGTGTCATCCACTACAAGTTCAAAAAAATGTATTTGAACTTGAGTGGAGGAATAAAAAAGTATTTTATTAACGATTGAAAATTTGAACACGATATATATAGGGAGAGTGTGAGCTAATAAAAGGAATTGAATAAAAAAAAAATTACAAAAATAAAACGATTTAATTATATTCTTAGAAAACTTAAATATTCCAAATTAGAAATATATATTAAAATGTTATGTTAATGTAAAGTTCTGTTTTATTTATGATTATTATTAACAATTTAAATAATATTTGAATATATATTTCATACTAGTCCGATACTTAAAAAGTATATTTTGAGATTTAATTTAAAATTAAATTGTATATCTTTTTTTATTAAATTAATTTATAAAAATGACAATAATATATTAAAATATTTAAATTAAAGTAAAATTAAATAAAAGTGTTAATTTTAAATTTAAATAATTTATTATTTAAAATTATTAAAATTTAAAAATAAATAATAGTTATTATTATTATTTGATTTTATTAATAATAATTATTTATATAATAATAAAAAATAATAAGAGTAGTTACTATTATTGATATTAATATATTAATAATATTTTAATTTTTTTATTTATTAATTATTAACATTTAATTTTAACTAAAATTTAAATCAATGCATTTTTTTCTTATTTAAATAACTTAAAATTTAAATTTTTTAATTTAAATAAAAGGGATAGTTTTTGTATTAAACAAGAATAAACATTTTTTTTGAAATTCATTTCTAGATCAATATAGAAATTTTATAAGCAAATATATAAAATATTGATTTTAATTTTAGAAAAAAATCATAGATTTTTGTAATAAATAGTTTACAGTACATTTTTAAAAATTCTGCAAAAATTTTAATATTCGTTTGATTTTAATATTTTGTTTAATAAAAATTTAATTAAAATGAACATTTTAAAAAATAAACAGAATTTTGTACTAGAATCATAAGTTTTATTTATCAAAATAATTTATATGAATTGTTTATAATTTATTGATCTGAATTCAAATACCAACCATGCATATGTGAATTACTTTTAGAATATCCATTAAAAGAGTTGTTAGTTTTGAAATTGATTTTATTAAAGTTCCTACCTGGGTTCCAAATTATTTTAATAAAATTCTGATCACTTTTTACTGCATATTTCTAAGTACTTTAACGGAAGAAATAAATTAAATTCATAAAAATAAACATAAATATTTATAAATTGCATTTATAGTTATAGTATAATTATTCATAAAATATTTTATAAAAAATTGTTTATTCAATAGCTAAATTATCTTCTATAAAGTATTTCATTCTAATAAATAATTTCATTCTATTTTTAATTCTCATCTATCGTTAACAAGAAAAATAATACTTAATATTTTAAGCCTTATAAATATAATTTAGATTAATTAATTAACTAGCTAAAATTACAAAATAATTCCTTTTCAAATGATACATTGTTTTTTTTTTATAAACATTGTTTTCGTTTAAATTGAAAATTTGTTTTTTTTTAAATATTATCTAGAAACATTCTTTGTAATTTAACTAGATTTACTTCACTGAATTCGGACAGGATTGATTTTGAACAATGTTACAAGAGACTTGAAACATCACATTAACGTAATTGCATGATTCATTTTTATGTGATGGGCATATTAAAATTTTACTAGACATCTTTTCAGCATTTTTTATTAAAATAACATAAAAGGAAATGTATTCATTAGGAAAATAGACATTCAAATATTTCAAAAAGAGAAATAATTATCCATTCTTAATTATAGGTTTTATGTTGCTTATAAAGATGAAAATAAATGCTTCATTGTCAGATTCAAATGTTTTGAATAATTGACAAAGAAACTTCATACTTGTTACACTGAAGAACATTTAGGCTTGTTTACACAAATGTATTGAATGTACTGTTGTTTTTAAATTATATTTTATGATTGATATTTACATCTTTTTCAAAATAAATCCTTAATGTAATGGAAAAATAAGCCTTATTCAGATAATGGGACATATCTGTCATGTATTTATGTGATTGAAAATAATAAAATGATTATTTCTTACATTTTAAATTTATCACGCTATATAACTACACAGATAAACTAGCTATTTTTTTTTTGAATATGTTTAGTTTCCTTTTTTGGAAACATAAAATAGATTGTTCTTTATTGTGAGAGTTTTCAATATATATAAATAAACCATTTAAATCAAACCAAATTAAAATTTAACCAAATCTATTTTTATTTCAAGACATTTAAAAAACTATATTCCAAATATTTTCATTAACTAATAAACAATAGCAATAATAATAATCTTTCATGAATTTTTTATAACTTGATCAACTTACGGTAATTTTTTTGCTTTTTTTTTTTTTTAAAATTTGGGTGCATTTAAAATTCTATAAATAATTGTGGGCACAGTATATACAAATAAACTGAGAAATATATTATAATAGACAAATCAAATATTACAGAGAAAAGAAATAATACCATAAACAATATTTTCAATACGCCATTACATGGTAACTATCCATAAAAATCTCGGTGGCCATTTTGTGGTAAATACATGTGGAACACTAGACTCAATGATGAACATCAATAATAATATATATTATTATTATTATTATTTAATAATAATGCAGATAAACTACTTTCTAATACTACGAGTATTTAACTGAATTCATTAAAAAATATATTTGATTAATTCTTGTATAATACATAACACCCTTGTTAATAAACAAATGGAGATATCGATATAGAAAATGGACACAGGCACCTTATTTAGATACAATGCAAAAATTCTTCATAAAGCCCATTAAATTATTATTAAGCTTGTGATGTACAGAATTTATACAGAAAATGGAACACATACACTTTTAAATACATATTCATAATTGTTTATACATTTCATGAATTAATATGACTAACACTTTTAGTTCTAAAGCAAATCAAGTTGCTTATATAGAAAATAGAACGTATATACGCATTTTA
Source organism: Caerostris extrusa (assembly GCA_021605095.1). Classification (NCBI taxonomy): domain Eukaryota; kingdom Metazoa; phylum Arthropoda; class Arachnida; order Araneae; family Araneidae; genus Caerostris; species Caerostris extrusa. Next base: position 10,221 of record BPLR01006868.1, read on the forward strand.
TATAAATTTCCGAACATTTTTAAATTAGTCATTTTTCAATAAGCATCCCATGTACATGTATGATTTATTCTTAGTTTTTATTAATATTAATAACTAAGAAAAAATTATAAAAAATGATACTAATCGCTACACATACTTCAGATATTAAAATTGATACAAAAAGTGCTTCTACATAATATTCACAAATATATATAGCTTTCAGTTTTGTCAAACAATATATATATATATATACACTCAAGAACCAAATCATTATGACCACCTGTCAATAACGAGTTGGCCCACCTTTGGCGCGCAATACAGCTTCAACCCGCCTTGGCATGGATGCCACAAGTCCTTGGTAGATGGCCGGAGACAGATTGTACCAGATGTTTAAGCAACGGTCACGCAAATCCGGGAAATTTCGAATTGGTGGCCTTTGAACTCTGAGCTGCCGCCCAGGACATCCCAAATGTGTTCTATCGGATTGGGATCCGGTGAGTTAGGCAGCCACGACATTAACTGGAATTCAGCATCACGTTCCTGGAACCACTCCAACACAATTTTAGCCTTACGACAAGGGGCGTTGTCCTGTTGGAACATTCCGTTTCCAGCTGGAAAAACAGAGGCCATGTAAGGGTGCAATTGGTCCTCAATGATGTTCAGATAGCCTGTATCATTCATGGTCTGCTCTACCACAACCACGGGTCCCAGAGATGCCCAAGAGAACGTCCCCCAAAGCATAATACCGCCACCACCGGTCTGTGTAGGACCTACTGTACATTGAGGGAACAACTGTTCGCCTGGAAGACGGCGTATCCTGACACGGCCATTGGCGTGATGAATGACAAAACCGTGATTCATCTGACCAGGCAACTCTCTCCCACTGATCCATGCACCAGTCACGATGTTCCCGAGCCCAGCGCAGGCGCAGTTGGCGATGACGCTTGGTCAGCAAAGGCACACGAGTGGGACGTTTGATGCGTTGCCCCATATCCAACAGTGTCCGCTGAACAGTGTGCTCCGATACTGTTCTACTTGGCCCTGCATTGTATTGGGCTGTCAGCTGAGCCACTGTCTGGCTCCGGTTTTGCTCCACCATGCGAGACAGTCTCCGACGACCTTTTTCTTTGATAGCGTGTGAACGTCCAACAGCATGTCGTCTACTACTGGTTTCACCGTCGTTCATCCACTTTGTACTAACAACTGTAGATCGCGAGCAACCTACGAGTCGTGCAGTACTTGTTCCAAGCCTTCGAGCCATTACAATCTGCCCTCTATCAAAGTCGCTTAGATCCGCAGCCATTCCCATCACACACAGAAGTAAGTGAAAGAATGATTCTTCAGACTCTCCAGCAGCAGTTAAATACCACTTCCACCTGATCACGTCATCCAGGCGAGTTCATTGCAAAATGTAGGGGTGGCATAATGTTTTGGCTCTTGAATGTATATATATATATATATTCTTGGAAAATAATGAAAAAAAGACCTACTGCTACATTATTAGTGTTCATTAAAAAAATATATCGAATTAATTATCTAAAATAAATCCCCTGAATAATGTAATACTAAGTTATAAAAAACATTAAAAACATCCTGAAATATACAGTAATGTGGCGATAATAAAAATGTAAAATAATGCAGGTAGGAAGCAGACGTGCGAACATTTTTTACAGCAATTAATGTTTGAATCGCTTAAGAATCTACCATAAAAAAATATATTTAAAAAAAAATTACGGGAAAAAATGATCTCATTTTTTAATGAGCTTTCTCTTTGCTCATCTATTCAATTAAAGTTTTTACATTAGCTGAAGTTCCCAGTATTGAAATTAATGAAAATTTGGTTAATTATTAAATGGTTCTTTCGTGTGTATAGATATCACCTCTAGAGTATTTTTCGTGTTGCGAACATCGCTTTGCCTTATTCTAATAAAATTGACTTTGAAGTGCAAATATGCAACCAATTATTACTAAGTTAATATTTTTTATGCTGGCATCAACTTAAACATTAATGCATCCAATTCAGATTGTTTATTTATGAAAGTAGGCGAAATAAGTGATCAGTAGATGATTATAAGTAAATTTTTATTAACAACTACACAAATCATACGTTTATGGGATTTTTTTAGCATTAACACTAGCGAAAAAATTACTTAAATGTAGGTCATTCATAATTTTGTATTTCACGTAAAAAAATTGACAATATTAATTCAAAGCGATTCTTATAGATCGCATTCAATTAAAATTGTCCTTTCTTCAAATTTATGTTTTCAATTTCATTATACACATTTATTTTATATTTTTTGCTTTCAATTTCATTATTAATATTTATTAAATATTTATACCTCCAATTTGTTTTTCACATTACTTCATATTTATTTTTCAATTTTCTTTTCACGTTTATTTTTCAATTTCATTTCTCATATTTAAATTCATTAGATTCTTATAATATAACGAAAAATAACAAAAAAAAAAAAAAATCAATAACATTAATTTTATTTAATATTTCTTAACAGTATTACAAATGCATGCTTCACCAATTATGTCAGATATTTGTAATTACGTAACATTTTTATAACTATGTATTCCAGTTTGGTTTGTCAACGTTGTTTTTTAATTACAAATAAGGACATCAGCAATTTTTTTTATAGATAAATACTAAAAGTTTGAAAGCAGTATGGAAAAAAACCCCAATAAAACTCCAGAATAATTCTTAGAAAATTATTAAAAATCTAGTCCTATATCAATGTTCAAGAAAAAAATATATCGAATTAATTATCTAAAATAAATCACCTGAATAATTTAATACTAAGTTATAAAAAAATTAAAAATATCATGGAATATATAGTAATGTAATAATAATAAAAATGTAAAATAATGCAAATAAGAGAAAGACGTGCGAACATTTTTTTATAGCAATTAATGTTGAAACGCTAAAGAATCTACCATAAAAAATAGATTTTCACCAAAAAAAAAAAAATTGCAAAAAAAAAAAAAGATCTCATTTTTTAAAGAGCTTTTTCTCTGCTCATCTATTCAATTAATGTTTTTATGTTAGCTGAAGCTCCTAGTATTGAAATTAATGAAAATTTGGTTAATTATTAAATAGTTCTTTCACGTGTATAGATATCAACTCTCGAGTATTTTTCGCGTTGCCAACGTTCGATTTGCCTTATTCTATTAAAACTAGCTTTTGAAGTGCAAATATAAAACTAATTATTACTAAGTTAATACTTTTTATACTGCCATCACCTTAAATATTAATGGAGCCTAATTAGATTGTTTATTTATGAAAGTAGGCAAGATAAAGCATCAGTAGATGATGTTCAGTAAATTTATAATAAAAATTATGCAAAACATACATTTATGGGATTTGAATTAGTGTTATTACAATAAAAAAAATAAGTTATTTAAAATAGAAATTAATTCAATGCGATCTATAGGAATAACACTGAATTAAAATTGTAATTTTTTCAGCTTTTTATTTTTAATTTCCTTTTTCACGTTTCAATTCAAAAATTGGACAAAAACAAAATTCTAACTATCGTTTATTTTGATGGAGACAAAGACTATTGCTTTTTTTATATTAATTCATGTTAAATTTTTGTAACAGAAAATTTACAAAAAACAATGAAATATCACATATTTAGGTAAAATATTTCCCAAACATATATAATTTCAATAAAATAATCTTGCACGTGACTGTTTTGTATTATCTTATATTTTTAAGAAAAAAACCAGACTAATTTGATGAGAAATATTTGCCCATTGTATTTTCTAATTTTACTAAATTTTGGAAGCAGTGAATGTAACGAACACCACTAACTGATATTTATAGTTTATGGGATTTTTTAATACTTTTTACTAGTTGCTATGAAAGGTATCATTGCAAAATAAATCCTGCGCAAATCTAAGAAAACTTTGTAGGAATTATCTTCATCTGTAACAAAAATAAAACAACTACAGAAGAAAAACATTTCTCAAGTAGAAACAGATTTATCAAGAAATGATCTACATTTAAAGGAACATTTTCTCCAGGAATAAAACAAATGTCAAACACACACAAAAAAAAAAATGCAAATTAATTGAATCGGATGTTTGTGTATGAGTATGTCTGTTGGATTATGCCCATGAAATTCTAAATTCTAAATTTAAAATGTGGCCATTTGAAAGTGATCAAAAATACCTTCCAGTTTCACAGTAATATAATCCTCTGATTCATATGTATAGTTGATATGTTGACGTTATATATTGATGTTTCTTGTAATATATAGACTTTCAAGTTTACATTTTTATTGACCAAATTTATTTGGTTATTTGTAAACTTCATATGACTCGTTTTTGATGCATAAACTTTATTTGTTCCGAATAGCGGATATTCACATTTATTGGGTTCAAACCATTGAAACTTTTACGTTAAATTATATTTACTGTTCTACAACCATTTTTATAGGTTTTGAGATCTCAGAAAACATAAATAAAAACGTCTATTTAAAACAGATAAAAGTCCATTAATATTTCGTTTCCTTATAGAATTGTTAATTGTTTCTTCCAAAACTTCAATTAACAATTCATTTCCAGCATGTCCGATTTCAGCTTCACCTATTTGTCATCTCAGAAACCAGTTGAAATTTTGGAATGGGAATTTCTGGAAAATTCACATTCATTATGATGACGACCATTTATCAAAGGTTGACTGTTTAGCCTTTTAATTTTCTACCAAACAAATCTTCTTCTTATATTATTGTTGGTTCCTCTGAAACTGCTTCCTTGAAATTAATTGAGATTCCTGCGCAACCCTCTGAGGTACCGGCGGACGATAATGAAAATGATCACGAAGATCCTGCTCTAGTCAAATGCTGTATAGTCGTATACATTATCGCTTAAAATATATGCTGATGTTCAAATGCATAACATGCCGTCTTTATGAATTTAATAAATAGCATGGCACTTGAAAACTGTTATACTAGTGTGCCCAAAAAGTAAGACCAATTATATTTCTTTCAAAAACTCTTTAATTATTCTTCCAAATTTATTTCATCGCCTTCAAAGTAATCCCCTCCGGACACAATGCACTTATGCCAAATTTTTTCTAATCCTCAACGCATGCTAAAAAGTCGTCGGCAGAGATGGCCTTCAACGCCGCGGCGATTCACGTTGAATCTCTTCAATCGACTCAAGACGGTGTCCCGGAGTGGTTTCAGTTTAGGAATAGTCAATAGTCGCATGGTGGGAATACGGTGGTTGTGGAACGATATTGGTTCCATTTTTGGCGAAAAAGTCACTAAAAATCAATGCAGTGTGAGCTGGCGCATTCAGTGTTTTTGGTACTAATCGAGATTTGGCGCGTTTGAGGCCCAGAATAGAATTGACCGATCCTTTTAAAATTCCAGCATCATCTGCAAGGTCTCTAATTGTAAATCAACTGTTTGCAAGCAAAAAAATATTTAATTTTTTTTTTTTGAACGTGAACTTCGTTGAGGTTGAGGGTCGACCAGAGGGCTCTTCGTCTTCTTTGAACTGTTTATACCACTTCTATACATTTCTTTCCAGTATAGGAATGCTCACCGAATGCCTTCTGCAACATTCTATATGTTTATATAAACAAATTTTAATGCAAGTTCTTTCAGGTTTTTTGCAGGAAGTTTCATTTCAAAAATCACTGGAATCAGTCTCATAAAGCCAAGCGTAACTGAAACACTAATGAATAGTTTGACGTCAAATTTCACACAGGTGTATGTCAAGGACTGTGCCAGCAACCTTAAAAAGAAAAAAATTGAAATTCCATAAGCCCCAGGAATTTTAAGTTTAAAATTGGCCTTACTTTTGGACACAGTAGTAAATGTTGACGATTATTTATGAAAGCTTTGAAAAGATTTGGTTTCAAGGTTATGTTTAAGAATATTAGAAGTCACGTTTCTCCATGTTTCATGTAGTTAGAGGCAAAAGAGTTGAAAGAATTGAACATTCCGTATTTTAAAAATTGTTAGTATAAGTCAGAAAAATAATAAATGTAACGAATTTGTTAAATTAATTCTGATTTCTTAAAATTTTCAATACGTATTGAATATATTTTTTTCCTAGATTAGAGAATAAAAAGAATGACAAAAGATTATTTAGAAAACAAAAATATGAAACCTTTCAATAATAGGAAATGGTATTATAAAGTATTGTGGTGGTAATGGCTTATAAAGTATTGTGGTGGTATTTTACTGCTAAAAAGGAATCTAGATAAACTTCAATTTCAAAAAAAAAATATATATATATATAATCGTTTGTAGAAATATTCACCTTAACTGTATATAATAACTCTAATTAACAAATCTTAAAGCAGAAAAGAAGACTCCTACCTTTTGCTTTTTCCTGATTAACTCCGCTATTACCACCTTATTCCCATAAAGTTGTGATTTTATGGATGCTACATGTCACAAAGATTAAATATAAATTCACAGACGTAAATAATCTAGATTGCCTCGAAAAAAAATGCTAGTTACAAAAATTAATTATATTTAGCAATAAGGAGGTTGCAGGGCATGAAACGATTAATTCAATATCAATTAAACAATAAGTGTTATGAAAATGAATTTACATCCATACATTATATACTCATCTTTGTGAAAATTGCAACACCATGAAGGAATCGTTATAATTGAATGAAATTTAATACATAGTTGAGTGGTGGTAGTAGTACAAATAAATGATTAAATGTTCAAAGCAAACAAACAATAACAAAGAGATCGGAATCAGTATTTTTTGTGTAGCCACCACGTGCCGCAATAAGGGTTGCTACACGACGTGGCATAGTCAAACAAATTTTGAATGTCTGCCTGAGGAAGAGCATTCCATATTGTTTGTATGCGCTCCAAAGTTTGTCTGCAGAAGCAGCAGGACGGGGATCACGAACGAGACGCCGTCCAACGAAATCCCACACATGTTCAATCGACGACATATCCGGGAAATACGCAGGCCAAGGAAGAAGCTGTACCTGCCGCGTTGCAAAGAAGGATTGAACAGTCCTAGTGATATGAGGGCGGACATTGTCCTGTTGAAATACAGCGCCTGGCAAGCTTTGAAGGAAGGGAACAGCTTGGGGCTGTAGAATTTCACTGATGTACCGGTTGCTGTTCAGATTGCCCAAAATTCTTAGCAATTGAGATCGTCCATGATATGCTATGGCACCCCAGACCATAACTCCGGGTGTTCGTCCACTGATGGCGTTCGCACGTCTACGAATTGATGAAGCACACAATGAAACACCTGTAGCTATTGACCACTGTGCTGCCAATTGTCCAAGGAAGCTGTACGGTCCGTCAGCGCCCTGTGGACCAGGTGTCTATCATCGCCAGCTGACGTCACATTTCGGGGTCCACTCCCGGATTTCCCGAGTTGCCCGACACTCGTCCGTCCACTGCTTCCAAAGACGCATGACTGCTGCTGTTACGCTTCACACGAGCGGCTGCTGCACGATAAGACAATCCAGCTTCCCGAAGGCCGATGATTCTCCCCGTTCAAACTCTGTAAGTTGTTCAAGTCTGCTCTCTTTCGTCGAAGAGGCATAAGTAACGATTGAGCTGACGTTTACCACTAGCAGATAACCATGATAACCATACACGCCTCCCTACAGCCGTATATTTATTCGGATCCATCCGCCTTTCAGACGACGCTGCTCAGCATTGCTACGGATTTGAAATTCTAATCATTTGCATATCATGCACTAATTTTGCATTTCCTGAACTCGCGTAAGTCCTTCATGGTGTTGCAATTTTCACAAACATGAGTTTATATATATTGTAATATTCCAAAAAATTGCATCCATAGTATTCACAACCACTAATTAAATGGTTTTTATTATTTGTTTTGTATATATAATTTCATTCGTAATGTGTTACTCATCTTTTCTATTCTTTTTACAATGTATCACTGGGGAAAAGTTCATAATTCAACAAGGCCGTAAGGTTCTAAATACGGTAGTCATTCTTGTGGGCGGAGGATGTAGTTTATTTACAGTCATTGTGCTCTGCGTTTGACCAGGCCATGAATTTTTTGTAGTGGATTCTGCACGGTGGGTCAATGAGAAGACTAGTTTCCCTGCAGGCGGATTCTTTTGACATTTAATGCCGTAACTACTTTCTTCCATAGTTTAGAAGGGTTCTTTAGCATGAAATAATTTAAGCATGTTAACGAAATTCTTCAGCTACCTCCTTTTCTGTTCTTCCAGGAGATAACTTCTTCTCTTCCTATCTTTCACTTTATTTTCACTCTTCTCTCACATTTATATTCACTCTTTTCATTTATATTCACTCTTCTCTCACATTTATATTCACTCTTCTCTTTATTTTCAAAGTCTTCTTTATATATTAAGGAGGATTGTATATATAATTCCTTCTTCATACGATTATTGGTCTTTTATTCGATTCTATACGTGCTCTTTCTTTTCCACGTTACTATATTGGCAAAAGTGAATAGAATTACCATATTGACGCTTGAAATTGACCTAAATTCATCACATCTTATAGTAGATCCTCTAATCTAATAGCAGATTCTCTAATGTTATAGTAGATCCTCACGCTTCAATACTGTCTCTGAACTGCAGAAACAGGTAGTCCATATTTATTTTCATTAGACAAGCTTCGCATTGATGTACGGTTTCTGATTCTCTAGATATGACAGCTCTTCCACATTTCTTATCCTGTAGAAAGTCATCACACTGTTATACAATTTTTGAGCTGTATATGAAGTGGGTATATGTTTAAATTTCTGTAGGCAAGATTCCACACTAATGAACTTTATTTCTGAAGCTCTAGATATGACTGCATTCACTCTTACCATGTAGAATGTTTTCACGATAATATTATGTTACTACTTGTAGTAGAAGTTCATTTTGATAGAAAGAATGGATTATAAACATCCATTCATGGTGAATAGAAGATAAATAGACTTAATAGAGATGAAATTTAAGTTGATGTACATTATCCATTTAATTTCGTTTATCACTTATATCCATTTTAACTTGCTACACTTAGCATTTGTCCTGATTTATGTGTACACTGCCATCTTGATTTGTATTCTGCGAATTAATTTTATGAAATTTAATACATTCCATAAATTATAGAAATGAAAATATTAACTTGTTACTATACGTATGTTTGTCTTAAATATATCTACCATCTTTGCAAGAAGAGATAAAAGATGAAATGAGTATTTTAGATGGTAATTGTTTTTATTTTTTTTCAAAGGAAGGAATAATTTTTTTTGTGAAACAAAATAGCAAGTCAAATATAAATCATAAAATGATTTAAAAGATTAAAAATTAATTCAATCAATTCATGTGAGTTCTAAAAATTTTGTGAATTAAATTTGCAAAATCGCATGTACTTGTAGTAAAATTCAATTTTGTATTAAAAATATGCAACTATTGTAATTAAAAACAAATGTTTATATAAAAAAAAAATCGCAATAGGAATTATTCAGCTGCAAAAAAATTTAAACAATTTTGATAACAAGGTACAAACTTGTATATATCATATAAGAAAAAAGTATAAAAGTAATAAATTACCCAGTTCTATGATATTTGCATACCATTTTGTTGCAGGCAAAACATCTACATAATATAATTATTTAAAAAGCAATCATATATTAATGAGATTGGAATTAATAAAAATAACGGATAATAAACAGACATTTTTACTGTAGAATATAGAAAAGCTGCAAATACAAAATAAAAATAAATTGCTGTAAATCTATTTTTGCAACAAACATAAAACATGATCTTACTTTGAAAAAACTACTCTGTGCCAATTTTCGGAAATGAACCATATAACTTCAGCGAATAATAAAATCAATTTATCTACGATATAAAAAGTAACTTTTTAAACATTTATAATACAGTATTCCAAATTTTATTAGTTTTTTGAGTTTAGTAGTTTGTAAAAATGTTAATATTTTAAGATAAAAGGCCCTGAAGTAAAAGCTGTCAGAAAATTTATTTATTTATTGGTTTCTTAACATGTTTAACATTTTTAAAAGAGGATATTCAACAAGCGTAAACACAATATAAGAATTTTCGAGACAAATTATTATGGGATAAAAATCTAGTTAGCAAAAAATTGTAAACACAAACAATGTATATTCCATCAATATAAAGTTTTTTATAGCACATGAGAATAAACAAATATAATTTATTGCATATTAGAATAAATTTAAAATTCAATAAACATTTTTATTCATCAAAATCTTGTAATTAGCATAGAATACTGTTAAAGTTATAGACAAATATATAGAAAATTAAAAATGAAATAGGTAATATAATTTTAATAATAAGTTTGCATTATTTTTAATTACAGGTAATTAAAAATATGTATCTTCAACATCATGATATGTATCTTCAATATCATGAGTATTAAATATTGTATATTGATATCATGAGTATTAAATAATGTATCTTCCATGAAAAGGGAATATTTAATATACATGAGGATTATATTGGAATAAATGTTAAATTCAATAAACAGTTTTATTCGTCAAGATCTTGTATTTAACATTTTTTTTTCTAATGCAGCTGGCAAATAGACGGCGATCATCTTTCTTTAACATAGATTACTCTTAAAGTTACAGACAAATATACAGGAAATTAAAAATTAACAAGTAAATAAATAGTCATAATAAGTATACTTATTTTTAATATTAATAAAATTTAAATAAATAAAATAATAAATATACATTATTTTTAATTACAGGTAATTAAAAATAGAATAAATGTTGAATTCAATAAACATTTTTATTCTTTAAGATTTTGTAATTAACATATATTACACTTAAAATAACTGATAAATATATAAGAAATATTGCTCTTTAGAAACAATTTCAAAAGAAACTGTCTCCTATTTGTGTAGCTTAAAAGATAAAATAAAAGAGCTTTTAAGTATTTCAATTGTCGTTGTATGATACACAGGTGCCACAATCGCCTCCAAGTCTCCTCTAGTCTTTTCAGTTTCTTTTCCAAATCTGTTTTAGATATCTGATTTTAATATTTTATTATAATTTAAACGTACCAAAAGGTTTTTTGGGAGAAATAGTTGTTGTACTAGGAAAGGTTTTTTTAAACAAACTAATTGTCTTAATATGTTTGCATAGTTTAATCTTTTTGACGACAAAGATGAAGACACAACCAGCGCAATTCAAACTATTTTTGTTACGACAAAATATTTTTAGTTTGAATTTTTATAATCATAGCAAATTGTTGTATTTTAACTAATTATTCTTAATATTTTTTGTATTTAAGAAAAGTTTATTAGTTTTTTAATGGAAATAATATTACTGAAAAGGTTAACATCAACGATATTTTTCACATTGATTCCTTAGGATTGCGTGCACATCTAAATTTGATGGTATGACCACTACATAAGGATGCAATAAATATTCAATTAAGAATACATGAAAAGAAATACTGACCCCTTTATCTACAGTTCGGAAGCAGTACAATAGCGTGCAGACTTTCAACAGGATAGGAGCGTGAGAAACCTGCCATATCTACAGTTTCAGGAAGTGTGTGATATCCGACTACAGAAAAATAAATACAGAGCACTTTATCTACATCTCGCAAGCAGTATAGTAGCGTGAGGACCTACTACAGTATACTTAAAAGATAGAAGTGAAACTTATAGGGATTCAGAGATATAAAATTAATTCCTGTGGCAAATAAATAGTGAAATGATTCATGGACACCTCGGAAAATGTATAGTAACAGGAAGACCTTTTACAGAATAAGAGACTGAGATAGCTACAATACCTAGACTTCCAGAAACAGTGAATTAGTGTGAGGCTTACTACAGAAAAATAAATATAGATAAACTTTATCTATAGTTCAGAGACTTATGTTAAGACCTACTACAGAAAACGTGAGAGAGAGACGCTACCCCCTATAGCTCCAGGAACATGACAGCACCGTGATTTAATTTCGACTACAGGAAAATAAATATATAGTCGATTTGCGATCAAAAATGAAATAGCTTTGAAGCATATACAACATTGTTTTTTTTACTGAGAAAAGATAACTAAAAGAATCAATAAAATAATACCATGTGCATGATTATAAAGTTTCTTCATTACAGAATATTCATATTGGCTTAGTTAAGCTAATTTTTTATAGATTTAGTATTGCTAATAAAATAAAAGCAGTTACCTATATATATATAGCTTATTGCCTTTAAGTCATATGATCAATGATATATGAAAAAAATTACATCTCAAATTATGACAACACCTAATATTAGGATTTATTCAAAACCTTATTTATTATAAAATAATGTAATAATTTTTATCAAATGAAATACATCATACATTGAAATATTATTAAATTTAAATATCATAATTATCTTAAAATAATTTATTGCCTTTTATGCCACATTTAAATTAACCATCTTGTTATCAGTTTTACGTGAAAGGCTTCAATATGGTCTGCTATCTGACTTTTTCCTAATCAACCATATGGGCATGCATGATTAAAGCGTTATGCATTATTAAAATTCATTTTCATTTGGGCATTAACCTTCAAAGGCCTAAATTAGCAAGTGCCTCTATCAAAGTAATGACTAAAATGCAGGAAACGCTTGCCATATGTATCATAATGCCTGAAAGAGAATATAAAATCGTAATAATCTCTTGTGGGATTTCTAAAGGATAGCGGGACCGTAGAACATTTGCCGAAAGTTAATTAATTTAATTACGGTAGTTCGTCCTCTTTAAAGTGCAATCGCTCATAGTGGAAGTAGTTCTGGTCTTATCTCTGTACTAATGCGTTGGCTTTGCTGTTAAAATGATTAGTAAAAATTAAACTTAGTGAATCTTGTTAGTAAAATAGATATTTTATTGATATTTTTCGAAATTTTGTTCCAAAAATGGAACAAATTCTTCATACAAATATCTATACGTTCAAATCTATTTAAGTTATATATGTTTCAATATATAAGATTCAAGGTTCGTTAGATAAGGTTCAAGTTATGTAAGATTGTTTTCAGGTTCAAATCTATTTAAATCTATTTATTTTATTAATCTTTTTCCACCTTCTTCTTTTTTTTAAGTCTGGAATATGTAATGGAACGATTTTAGGATAATGCTAGATCGTTATTAGGATGTTCTAGAAGGCTATCTAGAAGATTCTGATTCGAAAACCAATAATAAAAGTTGAACTAAAGGTTGTGTTATCTGTGTAGAGAAGGGACACGTTATATTAGTAGGTCTTAAGCACTAGAGGACAAACGCGAGGTGGAACAGCAAACACAATCAGATGTCATCCCTTCCCTTGGAGGCAACAAAAGTGTTCTTTCAAGGTTTCTTCAAAATTGCGGAAAATTTGAGAATGTTCGTCCAAATTGCATCATATTTTGGAATATTTGGGCAATATTATGGAATATTTTCCAATGCGGGCCAAATGGGACCATATTAAGGAAGGTTTGTCCAATGCAGGCCAAATGGGGCCATTTTGAGTGTTCGTCCAAATTTTACCATAATTTGGAGCATACGTCCAAATTGTATCATACTTTGGAGTGTTTGTTGAATTTGGGCCAAACAGGGACATTGGGAGTGTTCGGTCAAAGTGTGTTCTTCCTAGGGAAGAAGGTCAGTTTGAACGAGCACCCCAAGTAGTACCATGCACAAATCCCGGCTTTTATCTGGAGGAGGTGTTCGCAAAATAGCAATCCATTAATTAAAGAATATATGATACTTAGCTATAAATAATAGAAAAGCGTATCTAAGATCTATATTCCATATATTAATTAATAATTTTTACATTGCAGTAATTTAGATTAAATATTTTTAAAAAACATTGAAACTAAGAAGTATTGCACAAAAAAAAAAGTTAAATTATTTCATTAATTAATTAGAATTTTCTTCAAGAAGAAGATGCATTTACAAAAAGTATCACCAGAACAACAATGACTAAGTTTATCATATCATGTGCTCATGAATATATATTAACTCATATAATATAATTTATAATGAATAACACAAGAGAATATAAAATAATAATAGTTTATAAAAGGAATACCATATATATATATATATATATATATATATAAAATTTAGAATTTAGAATAATAATTTTTAGCCTTATTATTCACATAATTTGACGCTAAACACAAACAATATTAGAAAAAGCTCCATACATCACTTTTGTAATACTTTTCATTAATTATATGTAGGAGTGAACCTTTTAAAGCAACCCTTATCATATTTATTTAATATAACATTTTAACTACAAACAATATATGGTAATTAAATAACTCGATAATTCACTAATTTTAAAAAGATATTTAACACCTGATGAATTATAAATTTCAAATATATTTCGAAACTCAGTTTAACTATCATAATAATAATAATAATCTGCTTCAATATCTAATTCAAATAATTAGTTATTCGATATTCGAAGCATTCTAAACACAAATTCCAAAACATTTTCAAAATTTCATTCCAATCAGTCCTCTTTTGACCGTCTCTGTCGTTTACTCATTAAGATCAATCACCATTTAAATTACAAATTCAAAGTCAAACTTCCGGATTATAATTACCGAGTAATGACTACTTAGTATACGAAACACGTTGTTGAAAACAGTTTTTTTTTCTGCCCACTGCACTCCGACATCATTCATTAAATAACTCTAACAATAACAGTCTCTTTTCCTTCGAAATAATCGAGTCTTCAGTCCTCCACCAGAAGTAGAAAGGGATCATTAATTCCTCTTTAGGGCCTTCATTACAATAACTGCAACCGTTTGGGACGGAGGTGGTACCAATAGTCATCCAACACTAATTAATTAATGGGTGAAGTTTGAAATAACTTGTGAGGGATAATTGCTGCAGGTTCTATGCAAAGGGAAGTACCAGGAGGGTTAACTATGTGCAAAGCATCAACCTTCTTTTGTCTGGGGTGGATGAATATGCATTCATCAACTCTTCAACGATGAAATGAATACGATTTTGTGACTTTCAAGAGGCAAAGGTGTGACACAGAGGTGCTAAGAGCATGGCGTCGCTATTTTGTGCTCTAAAGAATAAATTATAACGGAATATTTAAATATGAAATTATTTGCCTATGTAATAGATAGCGGCAAAAGTTGTATAAGTGAAATCTTGTTGAGAGGCTTCCATTTGACGACATTTTCTTTATATATTGTTGCATGGTTTAATTTTAAAAAATGTTTTTAATTCATTTTATTTGTATATGATGGTATTTGTATATAGCTGTAAGGTAATATAACAAAGCTATTTTTAATATAATAAGCAAGTATAATATAATAAGGCTATATATTAGAGTTATAATGCATTTAATCATTTTATTTTGCATCTTTTATATGAGTTGAGTATTCATAATTGCATACTATTTAGTAAATGCAATTTGTTGATCAGTGCCATATGATATAATTGTCTATTTATAGGGATTCAATAATTGTTTAGTATTGTGCTAAATGCTGGGTACTAAAAACACAACTATACACTTCAGACAAAAATACATATGTACAATATTATATGGATATGCAAATATACATTTAATTATGACTGTACATATATATATAACGAAAAATATAGCTTATTACTTTCCAACAACACATAGTTATTAAATAACTTGATAACTTATTATATTTAAAAAGTCATTCAACCCATGATAAAATATTAATTAAAATATATTTCGGAACTCAGGTTAACTATTATAATAATTTTAAGACAATTTTTCAATATCACCATTAAAAACGATCAGTTATTCGATTTTAGAACTATTCTAATGCAGATTCCGATACATTTAAAAATTCATTTCAAACAGTCCTCTTTTCAACGTCTGTGTCATTTACTCATTAAGATCACCATTCAAACAACAAGTTCAAAAGTCAAACTTCCGGATTATAATTACGAAATAATGACTACTTAGTCGTTAGTCGAAACACGTTGTTGGAAACATTTTTTTTTTCTGCCCACTGCACTCAAACATCATTCATTAAATAACTCAAACAATAACAATATTTTCCTCCAAAATAATCGAGTCTTCAGTTCTCCACCAGTTGTAGAAAGGGATCATTAATTCCTCTTTAGGGCCTTCATTACAATAACAGTAACCGTTTGGGAGGGAGGTGGTACCAATAGTCATCCAACACTAATTAATTAATGGGTGAAGTTTGAAATAACTTGTGAGGGATAATTGCTGCAGGTTCTATGCAAAGGAGGTACCAGGAGGGTTAACTGTATGCAATGCATCAACCTTCTTTTGTCTGGGGTGGATGAATATGCACTCATCAACTCTTCAACAATGAAATGAATACGATTTTGTGAGTTTCAAGAGGCAAAGGTGTGACACAGGGGTGCTAAAAGCATGGTTTCGCTATTTTTGTCTTCTAAAGAATAAATTATAACGGAATATTTAAATATAAAAATTATTCGCGCATGTAATGGGTATGACAAATTTGAAGCATGTAATCATGTTATATAGATTATCATTTGATTGACAAGATCTTTTTTTTATGCATTTTATTTATATATCGTTGCATGGTTGCAATTTATTTGCATAAGGTTGTAAAATAATTAATTTTTATACGGTGGTAGTTCGAATGCAGCTATTTTTAATATAAAAGGTTTTTTTAAATATAATATGTTAATATACTTATGTCCATTTTATTTGTATATTTATATTCAGGCAAAAGAAAGAGATAGTTGTAACAAAAATAAATTTGATAATGAAATAAGAAAATATATTTATTCAATAAAGGTATTATTGCAAAAAGATGCTATATGTTTGACAAAATTTAAAAATGGCGATTTTTAGTTTAACAAATTTAAGAAAAAAACCTATTTACAAAAACAGTATAACATGGTTAGTATGATGGTTAATATGGAGTGAAGAATTGTTTGGTACGATGCTAAATGCCAGGTTACTAAAAACATAACAAATGCAGTATACAAAAAACAATATGTACAATCTTATATGAATATGAAAATAGGCATTTATATATGAATATGCCTATATATAAAATGAATAATATAACATATTAATGTGACTTAATAATTTCAACAAAAAATATAGTTATAAATAACTTGATACATCATTAAATTAAAAAAAAATCAGTCCGGTGCATTTGCTGGAAATATTACGAGTGAAATTTATTTGAAACATTCAGTTTAACTAATTGTAATGAAATGAACATCCATGAACAGAAATTCAAATGATCAAACTATTGATATTCCCAGAAGCATTATAATGCAGATGGATGTGGCCGGTCATCAAAATTCCATTTTGAACATGCAGGTTTGAAATGGAACCCAGAAAAGCCCTTTTCCCCAAACGAGCTTTTCCTCTTTTTAACGGTGTCGTTTTGTGTTCTCTTGGTGGTAAGATCACCATTCAAATTACTAATTCCAAAGTGAAAGTCCGGCGAGAATTAGACTACAAACCAAATGACACTTAGTCGAAATATATTGTTGAAAATATTTTTTGCGGTGTCCTCACATGCAACATCATTCATTAATAACTCAAGGCGACAGTGAGTTGCTTAAGTGGAACACATCTGACAGGCCTCCACGAGCATAAGAAAATGTCATTAATTCCTCTTTACGGTGGGCCTTCATTACAATGAAACTGTCAACCGGTTGGGAAGAGAGTACCAATAGTCATCCAACACAGGTCTGATGCTAATGGTGCGTTTGAAATAACTGCTGTGACGGATAATTGCTCATTCGGCGTTGCGAAGGAGGACCAGGAGGGTTAACATCTACTGCAATGCCACCTTCTTTTTTGTCTTGGAATGAATATGCCGTCATCAACTGGAGATGAACACTCAGGGCGATTCAAGTTGACTCGGATACTTCCAGCTGGCTTTGCATTTTGTCGCTCTAAAGAATAAATTATAACGGAATATTTAAAAATATGAAATTATTCGCCATGTAATGGGTAGGACGAAAGGCATGTAAACATGTTGGATGAACAATTTTGGTTGACAAGATCTTTTTTATGCATTTTATTTATATATCGTAGTATCCGCGTATCTGGTGGTTTGTAATTTAATATTCTTTTCAAGATGTGTGGGATAATTCGTATACAGGTGAAATTTTTTATTTTAGAGTAAAAATTTTTGTGATTTAAATATAATATGTTATGAGTATAATATAAGGCGGTATAATTGCTATAATGTATTAAGGCATTTTATTTCTATATTTGTATATGATTTAAGTATTCATAGCTGCATACTATTTAGTAAATGTTATTTGTTGATAAACGTCATATTTTCGATTTATAAGGCTTGAGGAATAGTTTGATGCTATGCTAAAAACATTACTAAACACAACAACAAACTAAAACTAAAACTAGGTACTAAAAACTTAACTAAGACACAACAGCAAAAAAAATTTGTACAAAATTATGTGTCTATGTAAATATACATTTAAGTATGAATATGCATATACTATATAAAATTAATAATATAACACATTAATTTCAAACAATATATAGTTATTAAATAACTTCATTATTCATTAAAAAAGTTATTCAACACCTGATGAAATATTAATTGAGACATATTTCGAAATTTTGTATAACTATTAAAATAATTTGTTACAATTATTAATGCTTCAATACCACAATTCAAAATGATCAGTTATTCGATATTCGAAGCATTCCAATGCAGATTCCGATACATTTCCAGAATTCCACTTCGACAATCATCTTTCAATGTCACTGTCATTTACTCATTAAGGTCCCCATTCAAATTTCAAATTCAAAGTCAAACTTCCGGATTATAATTACGAAATAATGACTACTTAGTATACGAAACACGTTGTTAGAAATAGTTTTTTGCCCACTGCACACTCCAACATCATTCATTAAATAACTCAAAAATAACAGTCTTTTCCTACGAAATAATCGAGTTTTCAGTCCTCCACCAGAAGTAGAAAGGATCATTAATTCCTCTTTAGGGTCTTCATTACAATAACTGTAACCGTTTGGGCGGAGGTGGTACCAATAGTCATCCAACACTAATTAATTAATGGTGAAGTTGGAAATAACTTGTGAGAGATAATTGCTGCAGCTTCTATGCAAAGGAGGTACCAGGAGGGTTAACTGTATGCAATGCATCAACTTTCTTTTGTCTGGGTGGATGAATATGCAGTCTTCCACTCTTCAACGATGAAATGAATACGATTTTGTGAGTTTAGAGAGGCAAAGGTGTGACAAAGAGGTGCTAAAATCATGGCTTCGCTATTTTGTGCTCTAAAGAATAAATTATTACGGAATATTTAAATATGAAATTATTTGCGTATGTAATATGTAGCGACAACGTTTTATGCGGGAAAACGTGTTGAGTGCGGTATCATTTGACTGACAAGGTTTTATTGATGCGCTTTATTTATATATCGCTGAGTCGTTACACTATTTGTGTATGGCTGTTGTTGTCGTGTCCCTCATGGAGGGAGGGATGAAGGGTGTAGCTTCCTATTCTGATGGAACACCCGTAGATTTGTGTATGGTGGTAATTGTATATAATTGTAAGGTAATACAATAAGACTATTTTAATATAATATAATAAGTCTGTATGATTTTTAAGGGTATTTATGACAAGTATCATTTTATTGACGAGATATTTTTTATGTATTCTATTTCTACACTCATGTCCATAAATTAAGGATGATTCAGAATACACAGAAATTGAACTCTAAAATAAAAATTCACCTGTAGAATTATCACACACATCTTGAAGAAGAATATGCAAATTACAGGAAACCACCAGATGGCGCGGATAGTACGTCACATTGTAGAGTTACCATGACGAGAGTATAGAGAGGGGTATATAAGACTGGACTGGAATGGGGCCGAACCCAGCTAGAAGTATCCGAGGAACTTGGAATCGCCCAAAGTTGTCATCTCCAGGCTTTGGCAACGATTCCAAGATGATGGTAATGTGAGTATATGTTACAGCACAGGACGCCCCCGAGTTAAAACGCCGAATGAGAACCGGTATTTAGCAGTTACTGCCAAAAGAAATAGACGGACACAGCATCAGACCTGTCTCGTCACTCTCTTCAGCCACCGGTACGACAGCTTCAAGGCAGACCGTGTACAGACGCTTAGGGCACATTGTTCTATATGCTCGTAGGCCTGTCAGATGTGTTCCACTTACCACAACTCACAGTCGCCAGCGATTAACCTGGAGTAGAGAGCATGCATTGTGGACACCGCAACAGTGGTCTTGTGTGATGTTTTCAGACGAGTCCAGGTTCAGTTTGCAGTCTGATTCTCGCCGAACTTTCATATGGAGAGCGCCAGGTACTTGTTACCACCAAGAGAACACCATTGAACGACAACGTTACGGAGGTGCAGGATGGCTTATTTGGGGAGGAATTATTCTTGGTTCCAGAACTGACCTGCATGTTCAGAGTGTAACGATGACAGGCCACATCTATACAGGGAGGTCATTCTGGAACAACATGTACGTTTGTTTCAGGGCGCCATGAGTGCTGAATTTCTGTTTATGGATGACAACGCCCGTCCTCACCGTGCAAACATTGTAGACGAATGCCTTCAACTGGGGGATATCACCCGTATGGATTGGCCAGCATACTCACCGGACTTGAATCCAATAGAGCATGTGTGGAATATGCTTGACCGACGAATTGCAGCCCGTCAACCCCCTCCCACCTGTCAACCGAAACTTAGAGGGCATTGCTTGAAGAGTGGTGTAATATTCCCCAAGATCAGATTGATAATTTGATACTCAGCATGCCGAGGCGTTGTAAGGCCTGTATTGCATCGTCCGGGAGACATACTCCATATTAACCATCATACTAACCATGTTATACTGTTTTTTGTAAATAGGTTCTTTTTTGAAATTTGCTCCAGGGAGTAAAATCGCAATTTTTATTAATTATGTCAAACATATAGCATCTTTTTTTTGCTCTTTACCTTTGTTTAATAAATAGACTTTACAAATAAATCAAATTTGTTTTGCTTTTGTCTCTTTCTTTGCCTGAACTTCATTATCCTTAATTTATGGACATGAGTGTATATCGTTGAATGGCATAATTTTAATAGGTTGTAATATGATTTATTTGTATATAAGATTATATAGGCTATATAAGATTATATAGGCTATATTTATATAAGATTATATAGGCTATAAGGCTATTTATAATATAATAAAAATATAATATAGTAAGGCTGTATTATTCCTATAAGCTATATATATATAAGCTATATAAATGTTACTGTTGATAAGTGCATTGTGATACTATTGTCGATTTAGAAGGAATGAAGAATTGTTTGGTACTGTGTTAAATGTTAAGGTACTAAAATCATAAGTAATACACTTTAGACAACAGTAAATACTTATAATATTGAATGGATACGTAAATATGCATTCTAGTAAGAATATAGATATATATATAAAATGAATAATATGATATATTAATTTCAAACAATATATGCCTATCAAATAATGATAATTTCTTAAATTTAGAAAAATCATTCAGCACCTGATGAAATATTAATTGAAAGTTATTTTGAAACTCAGCTTAACTATTATAATAATTTGAAGATATTTTTTCACTATCACCATTCAGACTAATCAGTTATTCGATATTCGAAGCATTCTAATGCAGATTCCGATACATATCCGAAATTCCATTTCAAACAGTCCTCTCTTCAACGTCTCTGCCATTTACTCATTAAGATCACCATTCAAAATAAAAATTCAAAGTCAAACTTCCGGATTATAATTACGAAATAATACTTAGCATACCAAACACGTTGTTGGAAATATATTTTTTTTTCTGCCCACTGCACTCCATCATCATTCATTAAATAACTCAAACATTAACGGTCTTTCCCTTCAAAATAATCCAGTCTACAGTCCTCCACGAGAAGTAGAAAGTGATCATTAATTCCTCTTTAGGGCCTTCATTACAATAGCTGTAACCGTTTGGGACCGAGGTGGTACCAATAGTCATCCAACACTAATTAATTAATGGGTGAAGTTTGAAATAACTTGTGTGAGATAATTGCTGCAGCTTCTATGCAGGAAAGTACCAGGAGTGTTAACTATATGCAATGCATCAACCTTCTTTTGTCTGGGGTGGATGAATATGCTGTCATCCACTCTTCAATGATGAAATGAATTCGGTTTTGAGTTTCAAGAGCAAAAGGTGAGACACAGAGGTGCTAAAAGCATAGCGTCTCTATTTTGTGTTCTAAAGAATAAATTATAACGTAATATTTAAATATGAAATTATTTGCTTATGCTATATGTAGAGAAAATTTGTAAGCGTGAAAACTTGTTGAGTGGGGTTTCATTTCACTGGCAGGAATTTATTTATGCACTTTATTTATATATCGTTGTATGGCCGCACTATTTATTTGTTTATGGTGGTATTTCTATAAAGCTGTAACGTAACGTAGCAAGGTTATTTTTAATATAATAAGGTTGTATTGTAATTATAAGGTATTTGTGAATATTTTTATATTTGCATATGGTTAAAGTATCCATAACTGTATAATATTTAGTAAATGCTATTTGTTTATCAGTGTCATGGGATACTATTGTCGATTTATAGTGATTGAAGTCTTACTTTGGTACTGTGCTAAAGCTAGGTACTAAAAACATAACTAAAATTCTTCAGACCAAAAAATATGATCAATATCCATATGATATTGATCATATGGATATGTAAATAGCATTTAATATGAATATGCATATGCATATATAGAAAATAAATAATATAACATATAAATATACTTATTGATTTCAAACAATATATAGTTATTAAATAACTCGATAATTCTATAAATTTAAAAATCATTCAATACCTAATAAAATATTAATTTAAATATATTTTGATTTTTAAATGTGAAACTCGGTATAACTATTATAATAATTTGAACACAATGCTTCAATATCACAATTCAAAATGATCAGTTATTCGATATCCGAAGCATTCTAATGTAGATTCCGATACCTTTCCAAAATTCCTTTTCGAACAGTCCTCTTTTCAACATCCCTGTCATTTACTCATTAAGATCACCATTCAAATTACAAATTCAAAGTCAAACTTCCGGATTATAATTACGAAATAATGACTACTTAGTATACGAAACACGTTGTTGGAAATAATATTTTTTTTTTTTTTTGCCCACTGCATTCCAACATCATTCATTCAATAACTCAAACAATAACAATCTTTTCCTTCAGAATAAGTCTTCAGTCCTCCACCAGAAGTAGAAAGGATCATTAATTCCTCTTTAGAGCCTTCATTACAATAACTGTAACCGTTTGGGACGGAGGTGGTACCAATTGACTTCCAACACTAATTAATTAATGGGTGAAGTTTGAAATAACTTGTCAGGGATAATTACTGCAGCTTCTATGCAAAAGGAGGTACCAGGAGGGTTAACTATGTGCAACGCATCAACCTTCTTTTGTCTGGGTGGTTGAATATGCATTCATCAACTCTTCAACGATGAAATGAATACGATTTTTGTGAGTTTCAAGAGGCAAAGGTGTGACACAGAGGTGCTAAAAGCATGGCTTCGTTATTTTCGTTCTAAAGAATAAAATTAAGCGAAATATTTAAATAGGAAATTATGTACGTATGTAATATGTTGCGACAAATTTGTATGCTTGAAATCTTGCTGAGTGGAGTTTCATTTGATGACAAAATTTAATTTATGCATTTTTTATATTTATATATCGTTGCATAGTTGCACAATTTATTTGTATATGGTGATATTTGTATATAGGTGTAAGGTAAAATAATGATGTTATTTTAGTTTTAATAAACTAATATAATGTAATAATACTGTTTTATTGCTATACGTTATTGGTGTATTTTTATTTTAACATATTGAAAGTATTTTCATATCAGCATAATATTTAGTAAATGCTATTTGTTATCAGTGTCATGCGATACTATTGTCGCTTTATAGTGATTGAAGAATTGTTTGATGGTAAATGCTAGGATACTAAAAACATAACTAAAATACACTTCAGAGAAAAACAAATATGTACAATATTATATGGATATGTAAATATGCATTAATATGAATATGCATATATATATAAAATGAATAATATATCATATTAAAGAACTTATTCATTTCAAGCAATATATGGTTATTAAATTAACTCGATAATTCAATAAATTTAATCAGCACCTGAAGAAACATTAATTAAAATATTGATTTTATTTTGAAACTCAGTGTAACTATTATAATAATTTGAGTACAATGTTTCAATATCACAATTCAAAATGATCAGTTATTCCATATTCCGAAGCATTCTAATGTAGATTCCGATAAATTTCCAAAATTCCTTTTCAAACAGTCCTCTTTCAACATCCCTGTCATTTACTCATTAAGATCACCATTCAAATTACATAAATTCAAAAGTCAAACTTCCGGATTATAATTACGAAATAATGACTACTTAGTATACGAAACACTTTGTTGAAATATTTTTTTGCCCACAGAACATTTCAACATCATTCATTAAATAACTCAAACAATAACAGTCTTTTCCTTCAGAATAATAGAGTCTTCAGTCCTCCACCAGAACAAGAAAGGGATCATTAATTCCTCTTTAGGGCCTTCATTACAATAACTGTAAACTTTTGGGACGGAGGTGGTACCAATAGTCATCCAACACTAATTAATTAATGGGTGAAGTTTGAAATAACTTGTGAGGAGATAATTACTGCAGGTTCTATGAGAAAGGAGGTACCAGGAGGGTTAACTATGTGCAATGCATCAACCTTCTTTTGTCTGGGGTGGATGAATATGCATTCATCAACTCTTCAACGATGAAATGAATACGATTTTGTGAGTTTCAAGAGGCAAAAATGTTAGAAACAGAGGTGCTAAAAACATGGCGTCGTTATTTTTGTGTTCTAAAGAATAAAAATTAATTTCATACTTAAATATTCCAAGTATGAAATTATTTGCGTATGTAATAGGTAGCAACAAAAGTTGTATTAGTGAAAACTTGTTGAGTGGGGTTTCATTTGACCGACAAGATTTATTTATGCACTTTATTTATTATATCGTTGTCTGGCTGCACAATTTATTTGTATATGGTGGTATTTGTATGTAGCTGCATGATATTATAATAATGTTATTTTAATTGTAATAAGCAAATACAATATGATAAGTTTCATTACTGCTGTAAGGTATTTATGCATGTATTAGTACATGGTTCAAGTATTTAATATTGTATAATATTTATTAAATCGTATTTGTTGATAATTTTCTTGTGGTAATACTGTCGATTTATAAAGTATTAAATAATTGTTTGGTACTGTAATATAACTAAGATTTTTATATATCTATCTGTTTTCTATATTGTTTCAGGGTTTAATCAAAAAGTTTTAATGCAATTTATTTGTATATCGTGTTATTTGTATATAGCTGTAAAGTAATATAACAAGGCTATTTTTAATATAAGCTATATTATAAGTATAAAATATTTATGTATTTTATTTCTATATTTGTATATAGTTTAAGTATCAATAACTGCATAATAATTAGTAAATACTGTTTGTTTATAAGTTTCATGTGATAATACTGTACATTTATAAGAAGTGAATAATTGTTTGATATTGTGCTAAACGCTTGGGTACTAGAAACATAACTAAGATACAACAGAAAAAATATGTATAAAATTATATGGATATGTAAATATGCATGGAAGTATGAATATGCATATACATAAAATGAATAATTATGTAAGCAAAAACTGCAAAACGATGTCATTAACTATGAAACATTTTGTAATTTGGTTACGCGCTTATTATCTTCGTTTTCAATAGATTAAATACTATCCTTTTTTTGCACACTGCGTCCCAGTTATGTACGCCCCAATCAGTCTACTTTTCGGGAAAAGGAAGTGATGTCTTTTGAAAGGAAAGGATATAATACAGACTTTTTTTCAAGATCAAATTCCTGCAACTGCTAGTATAAACATTAATTGCTCATATGGCTAAAAAATCTGGAAAATCCTCACTATCAACTCGACAAAAGAAAATTTTTTATACACATTGTCACTATATCTAACCAAATTATCCAATGGACTTCTGAAGCTTAATTCCTTGGATAAATGACTAACCTATAAAATCCACAGATTAATTATATTAAAAGAAAATAGTATATCTTCATTTTCATTCTTTGCTCTTTTATTTACAGTGATTATCTTTTATCTCTAAAAATTACTTTATAATATACATGAACGGTATACATCCAATCATACCTAAAGATAGTCCGGTGGTATTCTGCAACTATGCATCATATGGATCATATTCAAAGCAAGGTAGAAAAAATTTAAAGAATGATAACAGATTCTTCATTGTGCTTTAAAAGTAACGACATCTCTCACCCAAGAATCAAAAATTTATTCATAAAATTTCTTCTCAATTTAATAATAACATTACTTATATCACAAATATTTTTTTTCCAATGCAGCTGGCAAAAAGACATTGACGTCTTGGATGCCTTAAGGAAAACACTGCACAGACGTTATTCACTTTGCATTACTCAGGGAGCGCGTGTAACTTGAAGATGCCACGGACGCGGAGTAACAATGCCCCCGCAACGCTCTATGATCTATTAGGACTGGGATCTAGGTTTAAAGTGGATTCCGAACCACTACAAACATCCATGACACCGCCGGTACTCGAACCCGAAACCTGTGGTACTGAGCGCCAGAAGCTAGCCTCTCAGCCATTCAGGCCCTATATTATAAATATTGGAATACAAACTATTTCGCATTATGTTTCTTATTGATTCTAAGTGACCTCGTGCTATGTTTAATATTATAGCCATTACCTTATAATATGAACTAGTCCAGTAGACAACTCGTCCGTCTAGAGGCCATGAGGTATCGGGTCCCGCTTTGTATTTTTAATATATTCTGTTCTGTGTGACCATCATTCCCAGATCAGTCACCCATCCATTTATTGGCTACTTCGCCTTTTGTATTAATCATTATAATTACATAATTTACTATTTAACTTTTAATTTATTTCTTATTTAATTTTTAATTCAATTTTTTTTATTTTAGGGTTGATATTTAATACTCTTGAAATATTCTTTGGTTTATATGGATATCAACCAATGGTCCAAGCCATGTAATAATCTATCTGTTGAATTTTATTTTTAATTACCTGATATGTACTTTCACATTTTAGCTATGAATCCTACCTTGCATGACAAGAGCCCAAAGATATCCGGGGCCAGTATATTCTGCAAACCATTAATAATCGATTTAATACTGGGTAGTTTGATATGATAAACTGGTCGCTGGACTAAGATATACAGCAGAGTAACTTTAAGTAGAAGCCACTATATGACGCCTGCTATAATATATCCACGTTTCCAATATAATTTTGAATAAATCATATTGTGAATCGCATCTGATGAATTTGTTCGTCCTTTCCTACTTACTCGACGCCAAATGAAGAACATTCCAACCTACAGAAGTTGACATATACAGAGAAATTCGGTTAAGCTTCTGTTGTTGGCTTTCAAAACTAGGTTCTCTTGCCTGGAAATACAATACAGATCTATACGGTCCTATTTTTGGTTTTTAAGCAATTTAAAATTATTTCAATGCTTTTATATGTATTTTTGATAATATCATATAAGATTCAATTTATATCTTTTTTTTTTTTTTTTGTTAAATTATCAATGTCTTGAATTTTTTAGAATTTTTAGTCAAAATTATAACTATTTAATCTAATATGTGCATGACTTTTTTTCAATAGATTGTGCTAATTGATATGCTGGTTATATTATAAATATATTCTCGTATAATAAACTATATATTATGAAACTATTATAAATGTATCGAACATTCAAAGTTATACTGCATAAGAAAAAGTATATATAAGAATACATTTAAAAAAATTTCTTTTAAGAAATTTTCTACAATAACATATTTGGTAAAAGCGTATGTTTATAAAAAAAAAAAAATTACAATTTACGTTCTTCTAGTTCAATAATATTTACATTATTGTTGAAATTATATGTAAAAATTTTTGCAATTTTATTTATTATAATCAGTACTTTCTCCTTAAAAATAACCGTTTCTTCATTATCTTAACGAAATAATTATAGAAGTTGAAACTATAAATCTCAGAGAAAAATTATATACATTTCAATTATAATTATATGATATTTGGCTAATTTCCAATTTAAATTCTTATCGTTAAATACATTTAGCAAAATAATCATAAAAATGTATTCTTATTGAAGGTGGTACTACACATAAAGCAATGCAGTTTTTAAAAATGACGCTTAAACTAATGCTTATCATTAATTTTTGAAACAAATTATATGATTCAGTAAGTTAACTTTTTTAAATTCACAGGCATAGGCACATTTTTCTATATTTTAAATGCAACATATTTCTGGAAACGCATAGGATAAGTTATAATTCGTTCTTCAAGATTTTCTTATTGAAATCCAGTTATTTTATGCACAATTCATAACAAATCACTTGTGTAATTCCAGTACAGGAATAACAAGCGCTCATTTTGAGAAACTTACATTTTCCTAGAAAGAGGAATATTTCTTTAACTGTTTCATTTTTATTTTTTGATATATTTTGTTGAATTTTAGGTTTACTACCATTGCTATTTTTTATTTGTGCTATTGAAATGATGTTGGGTATTGATATCAGTTTGAGAAAAATACAACAGAAACTCGAGAATTTAAAATTAAGTCTTTGCAGAAAACATGTTTTTTAATTAAACTGATATAAATCATTGATATGCAGGTAAATGCGTGATATATTTGTACTATTTACTCAAAGGTATATGCAATATTTAAATTTATTTCCAGTACATTATATAGACTATTGACATCAGTTTGCAAGGAATATATCAGTTAGGACCTAAAATAGTTCATTACAAGCTGCCTTATTTTAATAGAAACTTCAGTATAAATCAGAGACATATAGATTCGTTATATGAGGACTCTATTATATTTATTTAAATTATGATCACTTTTTAAACTGATTTTTAGTATAATACAATGGCTATTGGAATGTTGTGATGCCTTTAAAACACGCAAGTACAGCAATCAATGAAATTTCAGAATAAATTATAGATATTTAGTTACATTCGAGACAGTTTTATAGTAATTATTTTAAAGCACTTATTAAATTGATTTTTAGAAACATTTTTTATCAATTTCAAAGTTTTAGATATGGTTTTTGAAGAAGTACTAATGAATAATTATTTTTTTCGGGAGAGAGTTTCAAGATCTGTCTTCTATGACCCTCAATTTCAGCTCATTTGCCCATGTATATTCTCCAAGAAGATCAACAGTAGAAATCTTATCTTTGGTAGAACACTGGAGGAATAGGGTGGATATTACATGCTAGCGGATGTGCATTCAATAGATATTATCTATTATACTATAGATATTATCCATGAGTGAATATACATTCTGCAGATATTATCCATAAAGTGCATATACATTCTATAGATATTATCCATGGAGTGAATATACATTCTATAGATATTACCCATGGAGTGTATATACACTCTATAGATATTATCCATGAAGTGGATATACAATCCAGCATAAGAAGAGTCCACAGTATTTGATGATAATTTTAAATTTTTTAGCTGTTCAATATTAATGGTGTTATAGGTGTGACCGAAATTGAATATCAAGTGATTTGCATTTTTTTAAGCTTCTTGATTAATTTTTTTTTCTTGTATAAAGAGGATCAAATTGCACTAAATAAGTAATACTTCACATGTATGCAAATATTTTTTTCTTTGCTTGATAAAGCTTACGAAAAAAAAAAAAATCATCACTAACTTCCAAGATCTTCAACTAGGGTTGCTGAGATTAATCTTAAACAATAAAGTGATGCCATTTACTTATTACATACTTCCTTTGTTTGAAATTTTGCTGCATAAGGATATAAATATGTATATAATACATATTAAATTAAATGTGAAAATGAATAGCAACAAAAAGTCATATGGATGAAATCAAAGTAAAAAATGCAATTAAATATTTTATGTTCTTACAAATGTATTCGAATCTTTCAATGAATTTCAACATATTATCAAATTTTTCTATATTTCTAAAAGGGTTTTATTTGGCGATTGCTAAGCTCATAATAATTTTCCACGTATAATCGAATTCTGCTATGAATCTTCATTGTTCATTTCCGTCCATTGTTCTTCGAGTATAATATCCTCGTATTAATACAATAGCGATACTCATTGAATGCAAAAATCTATACAATTGCAGTTAAAAATAGTCTATCGCATTATGTTTCTGAAAGATATTCCAGCAATATGATTGTTTTATTTGGCACAACAATTTTTGAATTAATACTTTTATTATAATACTAACTCACAAAGTAAGTAATGTTTACTAAAATTTTAAATTAATACCGTAAATTCAGATAACTTCATTATTTTATGCTATTGAAATGTTTATTCAGATAATTCTAAATGTAACAATCTAAATCAAACTAACTCAATCTAGTAACAATTAAATCAAAACTAGTAACATTTAAAACATCTCAAACTCATATTTAGTAGCATTTAAATCAAAATATTGTTTTAAAATATTGTTTGAGCATCTTGATGGCGAGCACACATATCTTTTCTACTTAAGAAGCTAGATTAAATCTTCGTCAATAAATATTGAGCAATTCTGCTATCTGCTCTTAATATTAGCATCTATCTCAAGTGTAGTCCCTGAAAATTCTTACACACATTTAAAAAAGTTTGAATCTTGGGCCTGCGATAAAGCATATAAACGGAAATGAGATTCGAGTCCGCTGGTAGTGTCATTGTTACCAGTGCTATCAAAAACGAAAAGAACTCAATGACAATTGTGGCAAGGTGTTTGCGTCGTCTTTCATTGATAATCATACTGCTTTGGGTGAATTTTTCCAGGATTTCACTATGGTGCGTAAATGTGGAATATCTGCTCCTCAAAGGCCTTGCTGAAGACAATATCCTTCTTTGATCACTTATTGGTGAATTGTTATGACGTATATAAGAGGAAAATTAGAGCACCAATATTCAACAGAAAAAAAAAAAAAAAAAAAAGTAACACGTTTAGACGAATCACTACATTAGCGATGGCTCTTCAAATTATCATAAGGTATATCTTGGACAGTCAGTTCCAGTTGAATCTTACAAAAGGCTCTGAGTGTTTTTTAATATGCTTAAGAAACAACAACAAAGGACATTCAATAACGTTACGCCTTTGGACCGAATTTGATTTCTCTTGATGGAGTGAATTAATGTGCAAATTAAAATAAAGCTTACGTGGACCCTGAGTTGCAAAAATCTTATAAAAGGTTATCAGTATTTTTCGAATACTGATAATATTTTGAATCGAATTTAATTTCTGTTGACAAAGTGTATTACTTAGCAAATTAACATAAGGCATATCTTGATCGCTCAGTTTCAGCTGAATTTAACAAAAGATTTTCAGTGTTTTGACAGCAACGTATATTTAAGTTACATTACACCTTTGTACTGAGATTGATTTTAGCTGATATTGTGCAAATAAACATAAAAAGTACTAAGATTCTCCAGTTCCAAGAAACTCATAAATTGTTATCAGTATTTTACAAATATAAATAAGAAAATGATATTTCAATAACGATAGGCCTTTGGAGCTAATTTTATTTCATTCGATGCATTGAACGGAAAAAAATAAAGAGTGATAAATGTAGGGTTGAAAAATGAACTCATTTTGTCAGGGAGTAACTTGCATTGATACATATATTTTAGTAAACATTTTGATAATACAGATTATGCCAGGTATCTTTCCAGATAAATCAAATTATGCCAAGTAATCTTTCCAAGTAATCAAAAAAGTAATAACAGCAGAATATAGGAAACGAATAATCCACCCTCGATTTTGATTAAAGCCTAGTGTATGCCAAGTATCTTTCCAGGTAAAGCAAATTATGCTAGGTATATTTCCCAAAAATCAAGGAAAGTAATAACAGCAGAATAAAAGAAACGATCAATCCACCCTTGATTCTGATTAAAACCTAGTGTAACCCCTTCCTTCTGTTACAAAATCGAATTTGTGTATTATCAAAGGATTATTGATTTAACAAACAATGATTGATCGCTTGCAAACAGTTTGAGATAATTAGGCTTTATTCTTGAATTCAAACGGCAAAATAATAAATGAAGGACTGAATGTTTCATGTCGGAACTCATGAATACTGTAATTCTTCATGTGAGAATAGACAAATGGTAGATAATTTTATGTGGAGATAGGCGAATGTTGAAATGAATTAATAATTGCTTAAATTTACAAATTTACAAATATTACATAAAATATCTGTTAACTGAAATTGTCTGTGAAAATGAAATTGTCTAAAAGTATAAAACTGATTGATATCATTTCAAAATAATTTATGGAAAATTAATATAATTATATATTTTAGGCACAATAATATCGCATTAAAAGTCACAGTTTTTCGATGATGCACTGAGTTGAATCATGGCTTCAGTTGAATATTGTGACATAATTAGAGGACATGTTGTCTTTAATGAAAATGCAATCATCTTTTAGTAAGGAATTTCAATAATTTCTTTGCTTGGTAGTTCTTCAAATATTGCAAAATCTACTTTAAGATATGATTTATCAATTTTTTGTTAATGACGTGATGTACATTTTTGTGCTCTTAATTAATTAAATAATTTACTGCAGAAGCAGACACATACAAACATTTATTAGGGATGTGTTAATATTCAATTAATGCTAACACATTGATGTGTTGTCTCCTAATAAATATAATATCCAATTTCCTACAGAAGCCTGCCAAAGTAGGTCATAGCAGTCTAATGAATAGTATATTGTGTTTCCTAATAGATATAGCTTAATTGAAATTGTATATGAGCAGCAGAAGAGTTTATTTTTCTTTATGATTAGTTGTTTCTCTCCTTCTCCTTCATTAGTGGCTTTTCTTTTTTTTTTTAGCGTGAGAAAATATAATAATTTTCAAAATGGAATTAGATTTTTAATATTTTAATTTAAAATGTTTACCGATCATGCTAAATAAAATTCTTGCTGTCTTTATTTTAAAAAAAAAAAAAAAACCATTTTTTTCTCTAACAATATAAATACAATTAAAATTGATATAATATATGATAACTATAGTCGTATTATCATTAAATATTATTGTAATATTTATGATTTTAAATTTTTCATTTAATTTATTTCATTTCTGTCATTTCTACTTACATATTCAAACAAAGTATTTAAGTATGTTTAAATTTCCTAAAATATAAAAAAAATAACAATTAGAAGTTAAATTTTATCGTCGGAATTTATATTTTCATCTGTGCATAAACAAATACAATTAATAAATATTTTTAATGAAATAATAAAAAATATACTTAATAAATATTTTTAATGAAATAAAAACATTATTTATATCATTTTTAGACAGTCGTTCCACATTGTTTACTTCCCGAATCATGAAAAAAAAAATTACGAATGTAATAAAATGTCATACTTCTTTAGGTTTTCTTAATTCATATTTGTGTTTCATAATTTCTATTAATATAATTTTTTTATATTTAACTTTTTCCTTTTTAAGAATGTTAACGCTTCAATTAACGATATTAAGAATTATTTCAAAAAGATTCTGGCAATAAAAATGGTAAGTTTGAAAAAGTTCTAATACTTTTTTTCTCTTCTTTCAAATGTTTTACATGCTTAGACTTTTTCTCCCTAATCAACTTTTTATTTATATTCTTTTTTTTTTTTTGCATTTGATGGAAATAAATTAAACATTTTTGTGTCGTTAGCCTTTTGATTCCTCTTATTATTTTAAATTTATCCAAGAAATGTCATTTTGTAATTAAAAAAAAATCTTTAACCAGTTCACATGAACATTTTATAGTACATTAAAATAAAAATAAATAAAATTCATTAAATGCCTTTTTATTTAGAAATAAGACTAGTTTTTTATGTTATAGAATAATATTAGGCAGTTTTGTATGAAAAACCAAAAGTTTATATCTTTGAATTTATCCTCCCTTGTATTTTTAATTCCAATTTTTAAGGTATTTTTAATTTTTTCTATTAAAAATGTTTTAAAATATCAACAAACTTAAATGCGTTTATGAAAGGATTATGTTATTATATCAATCATTTTAAATGATTACATATAATAATATTATATTGAATATATTTAAACTTTTCGGTATTAATATTTTTAATTCACCAAAATTATAAAGTTACATTTCTCTGAATCTGACAAAGTCTGCTCATATATATTTAAATATAAATTATAGAAATATATTTTTTTGTTTTATCTTTCGAATTTTTTAATTTTTTAATTGTTGATATAAATATATTTACTTACTACTTATTGCTTAATTTGAAATCGAATTTAAGTATACTAACACAAACACAAACAAAAACCAAATATTTATGCACATGATTATTGATATAATATATTTATGTTAAAATATCTGCATTAAGTGCATAGTTCTTTTTTAGCTGTTAGCTACACTGATTCATTGGTGGTCTTATGTTGTAATTACGTTTGTCACTAACTCCTGATGAACATTAGGAACTTTGCAATTTTACTTTTGCTTTTCATATAGTCGAAATCCCAACAAAACTTTCACAAAGCAGCCTAAATATTTTACTTTAGAATCAGACAAACACATACACATTTATTAATAATGTGATAATGTTAAATTACTGTAACACATTGATGTATTGTCTGCCTAATAAATATATCAACGAAGTTCCTACAGGAGCCTGCCAAACTAGGCCATAGCAGACTAATAAATAATATATTGTACCTCCTAATGGTTAGAGCTGGTTTCGAAATTCTATATGCGCAAAAGAAGATTTTACATCATTTTATGATTAGTTGTTTTTCTCCTTCTCCTTCATTAGATGTTTTCTCCTTTTTTTTAACATGACAAAATATAATAATTTTCAAAATGGATTTAGCTTTTCAATATTTTAATTTAAAATTTTTAACTATTATTAACTTAATTTTTAACTTTTATTTAAATGTTAAATAAAAAGTTTTATCTTGTTTTCTTTATTTTCTAATGAAAAAAAGCTCCAGATATTTTCTTGCCATATAAACATGACTAAAATAGACATAAAATTTGATAACTATAGTTAATTAATTATATTACTGTATGATATATAAATTTAAATTTTTTATTTAATCTTATTTCAATCCTGTCAATTTTTTCTTCATATTTATTCAAACAAAATATTTTTGTATATTTATATTTTCTAAAATATAAAAAAAATAGCAGTTAGAACCAAAATAAAATTCTTCATATATATTTTTAATAAAATAAAAAAACATTATTTATATAATTTTTAAATTGTCATTTCACATTGTTTATATCAAAAAAATTACTAATGGGAAAGAATGTTATAGTTTTTTTTGTTTATTTTGTTAAATTCATATTTAAGTTTCATAAATTCTATTAATATATTTTTTATCTTTACATTTTTCCTTTTTAAAAATGTCAACGCCTCACTTAACGATGTTAAGAATTTTTTCAAAACGTTTCTGGTAATAAAAATTATAAGTTTGTAAAAGTTTTGTGATTACAACATTTTCTAATATTTTTTTTCTCCTTTAAAATGTTTTACATGCTTAACATTTTTCCCTCGTAAACATCTTTTTATTTATATTCTTTTTTGCATTTGATAGAAATAAAATAAAGATTTTTTATCGTTAGTCTTTTGATTCAGCTTTTATCATTTATAATTTTAAATTTATCCAGGAAATGACATTTTTTCAATTAAAAAAATTCCTAGCCAGTTTAAATGAATGTTTTACTTTTAAGTAGAATTTATGCAAATCCGTATGGTTATTTTGATTTAGCGTAGTTAAAAATCCGTATGGTTATTTTGATTTTAGGCTATAATTTATTTTTAATTCCATTATTAAAAATATTTTATAATTTTAACATGCATTAAAATGTTTTGAAATATCTTCAAATTCAAATGTTTGAAGATAAAGTTCATTATTAACTAATAGCAGGTATTAATTAACCGATTGATTAACACCTGCTATTAGTTAATAATAATTTTTATCTTCTATGTAAACCCGTGTTATATGGCTATTTTCTTCCCTATTGTTAAAATGAATGTTATCTTCAATTATAACAGAAGGGGGTTTCCTGCCTAAAAAAATCCTAAATGACTAAAAATTCATAGCTAAAAATTTTATATGATTTAAAATTTAATGTTTTAGATTGTACACATAAAATTAGTACAGTATTGTTAAAGCTGAATTTCCTACATTTCTGCCATAATAGGGACGGATGTCTTATTCAAAAGACCCATAACTCAAAAAAAAAAAATCTTAATTATATAATATTTTTTATTATCATGTGTAAACATGATGTTATCCGTTATCCGAAAATGTGGGTCAAGCAAATAAATATCCATTGCAAATTTTGGCAAAAAATTGTAATTTGGGCTCCCCCTAACTCTTGAAATGATTCATGAATAACGTTAATTTTCAAGAATTTTCTGGAGAATTTGACTTTTGTTTGAAGTGTTTTGTAGTGTGGTTTTGAATCACATTTAATGTTTCAGATTGAAATTTTAAACATTTATATATCCAATGGCTATAAGTATTGGTAGTGCGTTAGTGAATTCATTCATTTTGAATCAATCATTTTTAGTTTATTAATTATTTTTTGGCATTTTCCGGTGCCTATTGAGCTATATAATGCTTCTTATTGTATTTGGAATACTTCGATATTCATTTATGCTTCACATTTTAAAATTTTTAAAATATTCTCTTGGTTATTGAATGTGATAGTGATTCTTGTAAAATTTGGAATATTTCATTCTTCATTTATGCCTAGAGTTTTCAAACTTTGTTATATTAATTTGGCTATTGAATGTGATAAAGTTTCTTGCAGAATTTAGATTATTCATTCTTCATTTACGACTGCATTTATCTTACTTTTGTACATTCTTTTAGAGATTGTTGATCAATTGATTCTTCATGAAGTTCTTCATCTATTCAACATTTTTATATTAGCGTGTTTACTGAATTTGGCCATAGTATTCCAATCAATTGTGTCATATATAGCGTGCATTATTAAATATATATCGTGCAATATTTATATTCCTGAATCTATTCATCCGTTTTTGAATGTACACACATGATGAGTTTAATTTTGCTGAGCAGATTTTAGGGGTTTTTTTCAGTTTCTTTAACATTCTCTTGATTTTTTTTTAAATCTTAGTTCTGATTTACA
This sequence comes from Caerostris extrusa, assembly GCA_021605095.1. Taxonomy (NCBI): domain Eukaryota; kingdom Metazoa; phylum Arthropoda; class Arachnida; order Araneae; family Araneidae; genus Caerostris; species Caerostris extrusa. The sequence goes on from BPLR01006868.1 coordinate 47,490, forward strand.
GTAAATCGGAATACATCTAAAAGAAAAACAAATAGAATTCTGGAAAGATAGAATCTTCTTCATATACATCGGCGTTCATATTTTGATTCGAATCAGCATGTGAACGATGGCTTTGTCTCCAGTTGTCAGAATCAGATCCGCTAACTCACTCGGCGTGAAATTGATCTGTATTTTGTAGGGAATTTTCCAAAGTGTGTAATTCATCCCACGATAGCTGAGCAGACAATCTGTAAAGATAATCAGGAAATAACGAACTGTCAGGGAGAAGTAACTTTCGGCAATCCAATTATTCATTAACCAGTTTTCGTTCGAGAACAGTAAACTAGTTTCTGTCCGAGAGATAGGCCTCTGTGTTGTTCCAGATAGTATTCCGTAAAATTACGGTTCTACTCTCTTATCTTTCTGGAAATTGAACTGGGTCGGACTTATGGTTAATTAACGCCCGCTATTAGTTAGTAATGCATTTTTATCCCTGGAAATGAATTGCTATGTATTTAATATTTTTGCATTAATTGAACTGTGCAATTGTATTAATAAAATTGAAAATGTTTAGTTTTTAATATATTTTTACTTAGAATTTATTTGCTACGAAATTATGCATCATTGTGGTTTTGACAAAAATAATATGCCATTCTCTAAACATAAACTAGAAAACTGAATTAATAAAGTGTTTTAATATATATAGTAAATATTAAATATTTCCGATAAATAATATTTGATAAAGATGTTTTAATATGAATATATTAAGTAGCATTCATATAAATTATTTTTAAAAATATATCTTTATTGATTAATTTTTGAATTGATTAGCGAATTCAATAATTACAGATTGTGTAATTGGATTAAATTTCTTCTTCATTTTTGCAGCAGTTCCATGGTGAGAGACAAGACCGTCCATTTTCTGGCAGATTTCGAGACAGGGGGATGTTTCCTTTTACAAGGTAGGGTTGTCAGCCTATGCCCAATGATCTACAAACATATTAGACAGGAACTTACAGTTTAAACTGGATTCCGAACCTTTGCAAACATTCATGGCCCATCGGAACTCGAACCCTAAGCCATGTGGCCACCGAACACCAGAACATTATAACTATTGAAAAGCATTAATTAATCAAAAATATGACTGTTCTGTTTCCAGAGAGATAAAGAAAACGAACATTAATATTATGAATTCATACAAATACCATAGAGAGAAACGAATCATCTATCTTTCAGACAGAAAATACTTTCATTATAAACTGCGGTTGTACAAGATGAATACGATATAAAAAGCTCTCAGTGATGCACTCTTGTTAAAACTGAAATTTCTACATCTCTGCCATGCTAGTAACGAGTTTAAAAGACTCATAACTCCAAAAACAAAACTTTTTAAATCATACTTTTATTATAAATTTTAATGCTAATTTGCAATATATAGGAGTGATTCTGCTTGAAGAAAAACAAATTGAATTTTTGAAAGATAGAATCTTCTTCATTTACATCGACGTTCATATTTTGATTCGAATCATCATGTGCCCGACGGCTTTGTCTCCAGTTGTCAGAATCAGACCCGCTAACTCACTCGGCGTGAAATTCATCTGTATTTTGCCGGGAATTTTCCAAAGTGTGTAATTCATCCCGCGATAGCTGAGCAGACAATCTGCAAAGATAATCAGGAAATAACGGATTGTCAGGAGAAGGAACTTTCGGCAATCCAATTATTCATTAACCAGTTTTCGTTCGACAACAGTAAACTAGTTTCTATCCCAGAGATAGGGCTCTGTGTTGTTCCAGATAGTAGTCGGATGAATCCGTAAAATTACGGTTCGGCCCCTTATCTTTCTGGAAATTGAACACGGTCAGATTTATGGTTAATTAACGCCGGCTATTAGTTAGTAATGAATTTTATCCCTACGAAATGTATTATTATGTATTTAATGTTTTTGCATGAATGTATTTTGATTGAAGTGTGCAATTATATTAATGAAAATGTTTAGTTTTTAATATGTTTTTGGTTAGAATTTATTTTTTATGCAATTCTGAATCATTTTCAAAAAAAAAATTATGCCATTATTTAACATAAACTTGAAAGTTGATTTAATAAAGTGTTTTATTGCGTGACGTAAGTATTCAAAACCTCTGAAAAATAGTATTATATACTCTTATAATATTATTATTAATTGATAAATCTCTGATAAATAATAATTATATTACTTCTATAATTAATATTAGACTAATTATATTATTTAGAGTATTAAGGTGTATTATTTGAAATATTTTAAGCAGTTCAGTTATTTTTTTTAAAAATATCTTTATTGATAATTTTTCTGAACTGACTGTCAATTCAGACGTTCCAGATTGTATAATTTGCTTAAATTTCTTCTTCATTATAACAATAGCTGCATGATATGTCATGGCAGTCTGCCTACTGGCATATTTTGAGACGGGATATATTTTCTTTTTACTTGATAGGGTAGTCGGCCTATGTTCCAGCACTCTACAGTTATATTATACAGGGACCTACTGTTTAAAGTACATACCTAACCTTTGCAAACAACCATGGCACCACAGAGACTTGAACCCTAAACATGTGACAGTACAGAGCAATATTAAATATTAACAAGCATTAATTAATCAAAAATATGCCTGTTCAATTTCCAGAGAGATAGAAAATGAATATTAATCTTACAGATTCCTAAAACTATGATCTAAAAATACTACATTCTACATTTATGCCTAGAATTTTCAAACTTTGTTGTATTCATTTGGCTATTGCATGTGATAAAGTTTCTTGCAGAATTTGATTATTCATTCTTCATTTACGACTGCATTTATCTTACTTTTGTACATTCTTTTAGAGATTGTTGATCAATTCATTCTTCATGAAGTTCTTGATCTATTCACCATTGCTATATTCACGTGGCTATTGAATTTGGTCAATCTTATAATATTCCAATCAATTGCTTCACATTCATCTCTCATTATTAAACATTGTTATATTCCAGAGTTTATTCATTCGTCCTCGAATGTTCACACATGATAAGTTGAATTTTCCGAGCAGATTTCAGGGGGAGGGTTCAGTTTCTTTAACATTTTTTTTTTTTTTTTTTTTTTTTTTTAATTTTAGTTCTGATTTACAGTAAATCGGCGTACTTTTGCTTAAAGAAACACAGAATTCTGGTAAGATGGAATATTCTTCATTTACATCAGCGTTCATATTTTGATTCGAATCAGCATGTGCCCGATGGCTTTGTCTTCAGTTGTCAGATTCAGACCCGCTAACTGACTCAGCGTGAAATTGATCTGTATTTTGTTGGGGAATTTTCCGAAGTGTGTAATTCATCCCGCGATAGCTGAGCAGACAATCTGTAAAGATAATCAGGAAATAACGAACTGTCAGGAGTAGGAACTTTCGGCAATCCAATTATTCATTAACCAGTTTTCGTTCGACAACAGTAAACTAGTTTCTGTCCGAGAGATAGCGCCTCTGTGTTATTTCAGATAGTAGTCGGAGGAATTCGTAAAATTACGGTTCCGCTCTTATCTTTCTGAAATTGAACACGGTCGGACTTATGGTTAATTAACGCCCACTATTAGTTGGCAATGAATTTTATCCTCCAAAATGAATTACTATGTATTTAATGTTTTTTTGTATTAATTGAACTGTGCAATTATATTGATGGAATTGAAAATGTTTAGTTTTTAACATGTTTTTTTAGTTATAATTTATTTTCTATTATTTTATTATTATTTATTTATTTATTTTTTTTTGAGCCATTGTAGCTTTGGCCAAAAAAATATGCCATTCTTTAATTTTTAACTGGAAAGTTGCTTTAATAAAGTGCTTTAATATATGACTGAATATTAAAAATTTCCGATAAATAATATTTGATAACGATGCTTTATTCGGAACATTTTAAGCAGTACTTATATCAATTATTTTTAAAAATATATGATTATTGATTAGTTTTTGAATTGATTAGAGTATTCAATAATTCCAGATCGTTTAATTTGACTAAATTTCTTCTTCATTTTCGCATCAGCTCCATGGTGAGCAAAGGCCGTTTGTTTCCTGTCAGATTTCGAGACAGGTGGTGTTTCATTTTAATGGGTTAGTGTAGTCAGCCTATGTCCAACGATATACAGTTACATTAGATGGTGACCTGTGATTTAAAGTGGATTCCAAACCTTTGCAATCATCCATGGTACCACCAGAACTCAAACCCCGAAACTTGTGACAACCGTGCACCAGAGCATTATTAACTATTAGCAAGCGCTAATTAATCAAAAATATGACTGTTCAATTTCAGAGAGATAAAAAAACCGAATACTAATTTTACGGATTCCTAAAACTACCATCTAAGTAAACGCATACCCTATATTTCAGGCAGAAATTAGAACTCATTAAATATTGCAGTTGTAGAAGGTTGGATATGACATAGAATTCTATCAGTGGTGCAACCTTGTTAAAGTTGAATTTTCAGCATGATTTAAATAGTATGCATGGCATGGCCCTGAATTTTTCTGTTAGTGACAAATATCTTAGTTCAACAGACCCTTAATTCAAAAGTAAATCTTACTTAAATCATACTTTTTTTTATTGCTGCTAATTTACATTAATTCCGAGTACTTCTACTTGAAGAAAAACAAATGGCATTCTGGAAAGATAGAATCTTCTTCATTTGTATCGGCGTTCATATTTTGATTCGAATCAGCATGTGCCCGATGATGCTTTGTCTTCAGTTGTCAGAACCAGACCCGATAAATCACTCGGCTTTGAAATTGATCTGTATTTTGTCGGGGAATTTTCCAAAGTGTGTAATTCATCCGCGATAGCTGAGCAGACAATCTGCAAAGATAATCAGGAAATAACAAACTGTCAGGAGTAGGAACTTTCGGCAATCCAATTATCCATTAACCAGTTTTCGGCGAGAACAGTAAACTAGTTTCTGTCCCAGAGATAGGGCCTCTGTGTTGTTCCAGATAGTAGTCGGATGAATCCGTAAAATTACGGTTCTGCTCTTATCTTTCTGGAAATTGAACACGGTAGGATTTATAGTTAATTAACGCCTGCTATTAGTTAGTAATGAATTTCATCCCCAAGAAATGTATTACTATGTATTTAATGTTTCTGCATTAATTTAACTGTGCAGTGAATTGTTTAATTGAAAATATTTAATTTTTGATATGTTTTGGGTTATAATTTATTTTCTGCGAAATCCTGAATCATTGTGGCTTTTAAAAAAAAAAAACGTGTTATTCTTTAAGCATAAACTATGAAGTTACGTTAATAAACTATTTTTAATATATGACGTAAATATTAAAAAACTTTCCAAAATAATATTGTATGAAGATGTATTATTCGAAATATCTTAAGCAGTATTTACACTCATGTCCATAAATTAAGGATAATTCATAATCACACAGAAATTGAACTCTAAAATAAAAATTTCACGTGTAGAATTATCACACACATCTTGAAGAAGAATATGCAAATTACAGGAAACCACCAGATGGCGCGGATAGTACGTCACAATGTCGAGAGTGTAAGAAAGGGTATTTAAGGAATGGTGGCAAAGAAGTAAAATTGTTCATAAGCTCTTTAAAAGCCTTTAAGTGCAATAACCGCATATTTATGGCACAAAGGAAGCATTTGGATGATTTTTAAGTGGTAGAATTATCGGACGACTGGAATGTGGACGTACCCAGCTGGAAGTATCCGAGGAACTTGGAATCGCCCAGAGTGTCATCTCCAGGCTTTGGCAACGATTCCAAGATGATGGTAATGTGAGTAGAAGTTACAGCACAGGTCGCCCCCGAGTTACAACGCCGAATGAGGACCGGTATTTAGCAGTTACTGCCAAAAGAAACAGACGGAGCCCAGCATCAGACCTGTCTCGTCAGCTCTCTTCAGTTACTGGAACGACAGTTACAAGGCAGACCGTGTACAGACGCTTAGGGCACATTGGTCTATAGGCTCGTAAGCCTGTCAGATGTGATCCACTTACCGCAACTCAATGTCGCCTGCGATTAACCTGGAGTAGAGAGCATGCATTGTGGTCACCACAACAGTGGTCTTGTGTGATGTTTTCCGACGAGTCAAGGTTTAGTTTGCAGTCTGATTCTCGCCGGACTTTCATATGGAGAGCGCCAGGTACCCATTACCACCAAGAGAACACCATTGAACGACACCGTTACGGTGGTGCAGGATGGCTCGTTTGGGGAGGAATTATTCTTGGTTCCAGAACTGAACTGCATGTTCAGAGTTTAACGATGACAGGTCACATTTATCAGGATGTCATTCTGGAACAACATGTACGTTTGTTTCGGGGCGCCATGGGTGCTGAATTTCTGTTTATGGATGACAACGCCCGTCCTCACCGTGCAAACATTGTAGACGAATACCTTCAATTGGAGGATATCACCTGTATGGATTGGGCAGCATACTTACCGGACTTGAATCCAATAGGGCATGTTGGGATATGTTTGGCCGACGAATTGCAGCCCGTCAACCCCCTGCCACCAGTCAACCGGAACTTCGGAGGACATTGCTTGAGGAGTGGTGTAATATTCCCCAAGATCAGATTAATAATTTGATACTCAGCATGCCTAGGCGTTGTAAGGCCTGTATTGCATCGTCCAGTAGACATACTCCATATTAACCATCATACTAACCATGTTATACTGCTTTTTGTAAATAGGTTCTTTTTTGAAATTTGCTCAGGAGTAAAAATCGCAATTTTTATTAATTATGTCAAACATATAGCATCTTTTTGCTCTTTACCATTTATTTAATAAATAGACTTTACAAATAAGTCAAATTTGTTTTGCTTCTCTGTCTTTCTTTTTTGCCTGAACTTCATTATCCTTAATTTATGGACATGAGTGTATATCAAATATTAAAAAATATCTTTTTTGTTTAGTTTTTTGACTGATTAGCGAAATCAATAATTCTAGATTGTATAATTTGATTAAATTTCCTCTTCATTTTTGGAAGAGCTTCTTGGTGTGAGCCACGGCTGTTTGTTTTCTGGTAGATTTCGAGACAGATGTTTTTCTATGAGCCTATCTCCAACGATCTACAGTTATATTAGACAGGGACCTACGTTTTAAATTGGATTCCAAACCTTTACAAACATTCATGGCATCTTTCGAACATTCGAACCCTATACATGTGGCAACCGACACCAGAGAATTATTAACTATTAGTAAGAGCTAATCTAAAAACTGCCATCTAAACAAAACCAATACTCTATATTTCCGACAGAAACTAGAATACGTTAAATATTGCAGTTGTAGAAGGCAGATATGATATAGAAGAAAATCAGTGGTGCACTGGTTAAAGCTGAATATTCTACATGTCGTCTATGCTAGTGGCGAAAGTTCATGTGCCAAAAGACCATAATTCAAAACTAAATCTTTAATTTAATCATACATTTTTATTTTTCATTTTAGTGCTAATTTACAGAAAATTGGAGTGTATCTTCTTAAAGAAAATAAATAACATTCTGGAAAGATAGATTCTTCTTCATTTACATCGGCGTTCATATTTTGATTCGAATCAGCATGTGCCCGATGGCTTTGTCTTCAGTTGTCAGAACCAGACCCGCTAACTGACTCGGCGTGGAATTGATCTGTATTTTGTCGGGAATTTTCCAAAGTGTGTAATTCATCCCGCTATAGCTGAGCAGACAAACTGTAAAGATAATCAGGAAATAACGAACTATCAGGAGAAGGAACTTCCGGCAATCAATTATTCATTAACCAGTTTTCGTTCGACAACAGTAAACTAGTTTCTGTCGAGAGATAGCGCCTCTGTGTTATTTCAGATAGTAGTCGGAGGAATTCGTAAAATTACGGTTCCGCTCTTATCTTTCTGGAAATTGAACACGGTCGGACTTATGGTTAATTAACGCCCACTATTAGTTAGTAATGGATTTTATCCTCACGAAATGTATTTCTACGTATTTAATGTTTTTGCATTAATTGAACTGTGCAATTTTATTAATAAAATTGAAAACGATTTGATTTGAAATTAATTTTGAATATGTTTTTAGTTACAATTTATTTTGTATTAAATTCTGAATTATTATAGTTTTGACAAAATAATATACCAGTTTTTAAATATGTACTAGAAAACTGCTTTAGTAAAGTGATTTATTGCACGTCGTAAATATTACAAACGTCCGTTAAATGATATTAGATAAATATTTATTATTCGTAATATTTCAAACATTATTTAAATCATGTATTTAAAATAATATATTTATTGATTAGTTTTCTGAACTGTTTAACGAATTATGTTATATTACTATAATAATAATATATACTATGTTAGTAATTATACTTACTATATTATTAATTGTATATGATTAATTATATATACTATATTATTAATTGATTCGTGAATTATACTTAGGTTAAATTTACAATGTTAAAATATAGAATATAACTGAACGTCTGAACGCATAATTCGTGAAAACTTACAATGACTTAATGAAATAAAATGAATGGATTAAACGTGAAAATTTGGAAGGGATATTGTAAAGGTTTTTAAATTGTTTCATATATATAATGAAGAGATATAAAAAATGACAATATGTAGGTTTTTTTTTTCTTTTTCGTTATTGCATTCAAGGAATTCATATTAGATTTGTATATATAATTATAGTGCGAATAGAGAAAATGCTTCATCGTGAAAGAGTGGGTAGAATATGATTTTAGACAGAGAATAACTGTACAAATAACTGGTACATATAACTGTATTAATAACTGGTAAATATAACTGCATAAATAACTGTTATATATGTTACTTGAATAACTTCAAAACATATAATGAACATCGAATATTCAGGTGACAAAAAGATAAATGATCACCACTTATGATGATACATGCTTAAATCTTCTAAGTACAGAGAATTCGTTCTAATTCAGAAAGCTCTCAGAATGTTCTCAATAGATCACCTTCTGTATGAGATTGTATGGTATACTCAATATGCACACGTCAATTACGCCAAATTCACTAGGCAACAAATAACGTGCCACTTATGCTCAGCTGATATGGAATCAGGAGACATTGGTAACAAAAGAAGTATCAAGGATATCTATAGGTCTTTTCTATTGATAATTGCTATGAAAGACAGAGGGTTTTTCAAATAGAAAGTAATATTATATATTATATAATAATATTATAATATATAAGGTATGATATTGAAACACCTGAATAAAATAAAATTTTTGCAACATTTTGATTCTAATATGCGTAAGAGATACACTATCCCAACAAATGACACTCCAAACTATAATACAGCGTTGTTGAGCAATATGGTTTTCAACAGTTGATGAACAAGTAGACTTGTCTTTACATTTTTTGTAGTAGTGTACAGGCAAATATTTACTACTGGCAATCTATGTATTCACAAACAGAGATGTGATTAATATCATGACCACATGTATAAGCGTCTTGCATTGAAAATTAGTGTAACACCTTTTATCAATTTTAAAAGTATACCTCAAGTACTAACCAGCTCAACTAGCTTGCAAAAAGGCAAAATCTGTTACTTTCAACTGTTTTCACAAACCAGAGAATTAATTAATATTGTAATTAATATTGTGTCTTGCTTTGACAATCAGACAGTCAGAATCAATCACTTCGTTCATCGATGACTATATATCTTACATCTTGCTATATAGTTTACAGAATCCAACTGCGCACATTCAATTTTCTTTGTACTTTACAATGAAAGATAGCAAACGTGTATGAAAAAAAGAAAATTAGCAAGTTTATCACTAATGTAATTATTGACATTGAGTAATAATTAAAGGCTAATGTCAGAGTGAAAAATAAACTTTTTTTTTTTATCTAGGAAATGTTTTAACTTCTGGTTTCTGTATTGGTGGAGAATAATATTGATACACTTGCAATCAATACATTTTCTGTCTACAAATCTGTTTTAATTTTTGAAATGTAGTGAACGCATTTAGAGTCAAAGATTAATGCAGAAACAAGAAGTTGGGTATTATTTAATGTAAACCCTTACATATATCAAGACAAAGCATAAATAAAATTAGTTTACAAGCCTGCAATTATATCTCAATTTACTTGCATAATAGAATAATTTATTTATAGCATAAAGCTATAGAAATGCGCATCTTAATGCAATTGACTCTCTTAATCCATAATAATATACAACATAACAGATACCTTGAAAAAAAATAGACAATAGCATGAAAACTTTACCTTTAAAAGCTAAAACATCATTACTTAAATAGAAGTATTTGAGATATATATCTATGTGCATCAAAATAGAGCAAGTTTTTCAAACTTAAAAAGTAATTGTGTTTATGTTGTTTGTAAACAATTTCAGTAAAATATATAACATTTAGTCAATTATTTTTTACGTTTTTCAAATATTCTTATTTTTTATCAATTTATTTGCTTTTATTGATTTCATGCATTTAATAATATTTCAAAAATATATTTTCGTTTATTTTAGATCGCCTCTTGAAATTTTTATTGGAAAAATATGTCCATGGAATAAATCAGTTGTATTGTCCCTTATATAAGCTATACAAATCCTATTAAATCTAATATATAATGCGTATTCATTGGTGAAAACATACCTCTTTACATGGGTATTTAAGTTAAATTACCTGTCAATGTACATCACACTAGATATCCGTAATGATAACTTTCTAATTATGTACAACACAACCTTATGTTCACAGAAAACAATGTAATACAGGGGACTGATTTTGTTAAAGCTCTTTTTGCATAATTACACTATCTCAAATGCACTTGTAAAATTTAGATTTCCCCATACAAAATTTTTATCATTTTATTGTATAATTTCATATAGAGATATGAACAATCTTATGTTCAAAGAAAACAACGTAAGGCAGGGGATTGTTTTTGTTAACGGACTTTTGCATAATTGTATTACATCAAATACACTTGCAAAATTAAAATGTTCCCATATACAAAATTTGTATCATTTTATTGTGTCATTTCATTTAGAGATATGAACAATCCTTATGTTCATAACAACATGTTAGCATAAGAATTCTATGTGATACAAAACAATCTTATGTTCACAAACAACAATATAAGGTAGGAGAATGTTTTGTTAAAAGTCTTTTTGCATAATTGTATTATCTCAAATGAACTTGTAAAATTAAGATGTTCCACCTATAAATATTTTTTTTTATCATTTTATTGTATCATTTCATATAGAAATATAAATATCAAACTCCTCTGCAACATCAGAATTTATTGGACATTATATTAAAGAAAGCAATTATCCATTTTTTAAAAACTAAAGGTGATATTAAAAAGGAAGTTATAAAAAAAGTATTGGGGATTTTATTTTTTGTTTGTGCTTCATATAATTATTTTTGATTAGTGATAAAAGTTAAATTTAAGCCTGGGCATTAAAGAAATCATCGATAAATTAATCAAGCATGTATAAAAATTAAACTTAAATATAAACATTAAAGAAATCATCAATAAATTATTAGCGACATAAATTACTTATTGCCCTTCATTAATATATTTTTTTTTCCCTACAATAACTTCCTAGTGTATTGCTAAAGCAAAGATCCCCAAGCCCCATTTGTAATTTGTAATTTGACTCACTTCCAAATTCAAACGATCCACATGAATTAATAAAGGCCCTTAAAAAGGTTATAAGCTTAATGAAAGTGTAAATCATGAAAGGCCTCATTAACTCGACGACTTTATTTTGCTCTAATGAATTTAGCCCACGTCATCATCATTTTATCGCCAACATTGATAATGGGAGGATCCTTTATCGAGACCGAACGCGGTTGGAATAAAGAACGTTATTGTACTGTAAACCACATAAATTTTTATAATAAAATAATAAAACGTGTTATTTCAATCCCTTTATTTGGTGTAATACAAACTCTTTATTTAACTTTCATATATTTTCCGTTAACTTTTTATTTATTTACAATAATATATTTTTTATTTATATATATTTTTATTTATTTTATTTATATTATTATTTTTTTTTATTAATATATTTATTTTTTATATTAATATCATAAATTTTATTTTTATATTTTTTTAATTTTTATATCATTTATTATATTAATATATATTTTTTATTTTTATTTATATATATATTTTTATTTTTATTATATTATTTATATTTTTTTATAATATTTTTTTTTATTTTATTTTTTATTTAATTTTATTTTTTATTTATTTTTATTATAATTTTTTTTTTTTATTTTTATTACAATTATTTTTTATTTATATATTTTATTATTTTGTATTTTTTTATTATTTATATAATTTTTTTTTTATTTTATTTATATTATATAATTTAACTTTTTTTTTTTTTATTTAAAGCCAATTATAAACATGTTATTATCTTTTATTTGTTTTAATATACTTATAATTTATATGTTTATATGATACATCAAAGAAGAGTTTACAGAAATTATTATTCTATATGAGCAATGATAGTTGCACATATATCATTTATAACTACAAAATAAAGAATGTAATGTCTATATGATACATAAAAGTAGAGTTTACAGAAATTATTATTTTTCATGAGCAATAATATCTGTACATATATCATTTTATAACTACAAAATGATGAATATAATGTCTATATGGTACACATCAACGAAAGTTTACATTAATTATTATTCTACATGAGCAATAATATTACATATAATATTTTATAATTACAAAATAATGAATATAATGTCTATATGATACATCGTAGAAGAGTTTGCAGAAATTATTATTCTACAGAAGCAAAATATTTGTACATAATATCATTTATTACTACAAAATAATGAGTATAATTTATATGCGTATAATTTATTACAATTGATTTATATATTTATAATTTATATATACTTTTTACCACTTCTATACGATGTGTCATAGAAGAGTTTACATAAATTATTAATCTACATGAACGGTAATATCTGTACATATATCATTTTATAGCTACAAAATAATGAATAGCAACATTTTTATGTTAAACCATTTTTTTAATCCATTTAAACAATTTTTATTGAAGCATTTTTATGCTAAACGTAAACCATTAAATCGAGCAATTTATATTCTTAAATATTTAAGTTTCAACTGTATGCAAATCTGTTCTATTTATTATGGGGAAATAGCATTCCTTAATTTAACATATAAATTCTGTAACACAATAATATCTGTACATATATAATTTTATAACTACAAAATAAAGAATAGCAATATTTTTATATTAAGTAAACCATTAAATCGAAAAACTTATATTGTTAAATATTTAGTGTTTCTGTAAATTTACCTGTTCAGTTTACTGCAGTGAAATGGAATTCCTTAATTTAAGAAATTAATCATATAACATAATAATATCTATACATATAACATTTTATATCTTTAAAATAATAAATAACAACATTTTTATGTTGAGTAAACCATTAAATTGAACAATTTATATTCTTAACTATTTAAGCTTTTGTGTAAACGTGTGTGTTTTGTTTACTATAGCGAAATGGCATTCCTTAATTTAACACAGTAATCAAATAATATAATAATATATGCACATATATCATTTTATAACTTCAAAATAAGGAATAACAGCATTTTTATGTTAAGTAAACAACTAAATCAAACAACCTATATAATGAAATATTTAAATTTTTCTGTAAATGTATATGTTCTTTTTACTGTATTGAAATGGCTTTCCCTTAATTTAACAAATTAATGGATGTCTTTTCAAATTTTCAATGGTAACATGCATTTTACTATTTGCATTGAATTATTAGAGGATTTTTATGGAGACAAGGCCTTTTTTTTTTTCTTTTTAAATTCCTTCTATTAGCTCACATTCTCCCTATATATATCTTGTTCAAATTTTCAATCTTTTATAAAACACTTTTTATTCATCCACTCAAGTTCAAATACATTTTTTGGAACTTGCAGTGGATGACACTTGATGTTAATGCAGTTTTTTACAAATATTAATTCATTAATTAAATTTAATTAATTAATTTTAGTTTTTTTTTTTTTTTTGTAGATTTAAGTTGCATGTATCTACCAATAGATGGCGCAAGATAAACTTAAAAAAATGAATGAACATTATTTATAAAGTAATTCCTGCAATATAGTGAGAAAAAAAAAAAAGAAGAATTGACTTTAAAAAAAAAAAATTATATTACTCGTTAAGTGTCTTGTCTGTAGATTTCTGTTCTTCCTCCAAACAGCAAACGATATTTTTAACAAGATAAATCCATAATATTTTTGGAAAATTTACCAGGATATTATAACGCTATTTATATGTCAAAGATTCTTGGTTGTTCTTAACGTGGTTCTTTTGTTGAACATACATAATAATGTATGTTCAACAAAGAACCACCTTAAAAAATACCTTCGGAAAAAAAAAAAATATAGAGTATCCATCTGTTAACGAATTGTTCAATTGCTTCAATTTAATGTTTTAAAATAAAAAACATCTTTAATATAAATATAATAATAAAAATTACCAACAGTTTTTTCTTAAATTTTAACACTGGCTTTACATTTCCTGCAATAATCAATGGGTGAATATTAATGGTAATTTTTCCAATATAAATATAAGTAAATAAATTTAAACGTCATTTTAACATACAAATCAATGATACAAATCAATACAATATTGAGAAAAAAAACTTTTTCACAGTTTGGTGAATTTATAGAAATTGTTAATTATAGGAAAAATTAATAACGTATAATTTTCAGTATAACGTAGTATTTTTTTAATGTACTGATTCTAATTACTGATGTAATAATGTAATAATCATAAAAAATAAGGCTCTATCATAAAAATGAGCCTACTGGTAAGGACACCCTTTAAATTAGATCCTTAAATCCGTAGAAAATATATTGTTTGAAGAACCATTTAAAAATTTAAAACATATTTATTTTTATTAACAATTAATATTACTTATAATGAAATAGGAAATAATATTAAGCAGATTAAAATATATTTCCTCTTCAGTATCCACATGTGTAGAGATATTACAGGTGAATAAAACGATAAGCCGTTAGAGTTTGTGAAATGTTGGATAAATTGTTACATAAAGAAATATGATAGAATTGCATCTGATTTTATAGAATTTGTTAAAAACAACAACTTTTTACTGAATACACTAAAGGTCTTTTTAATAGATTTGAAAGTAGAAGAATTATTAAGTTCTTTATATTGCAAATTAGTGTAATGTAGCTAAAGAAGTCATAGAAATGAAGGTACTGTTATTAGAGGCTTTATCAATTGGTACAATAATAAATATGTTTGGAGATATTTTATTGCCTTTATTAATTAAGTGTAATTATAGAAGGTGGATAATTTAAAATTCTTTTCCGTTACCAAAAACATAAATTATTCTCTAAGATTCAATTCATCAATAATTCAAATATAACCGGAGCGGAGAAATATCTACCTCCTTCAGCAGCATGCAATAAAAGTACACTCATGTCCATAAATTAAGGATAATTCAGAATCACACAGAAATTGAACTCTAAAATAAAAATTTCACCTGTAGAACTATCACACACATCTTGAAGAAGAATATGCAAATTACAGGAAAAAAAACCAGAAGGCGCGGATAGTACGTCACAATGACGAGAGTGTAAGAGAGGGATATATAAGGAATGGTGGCAAAAGAAGTAAAATTGTTCACAAGCGCTTTAAAAAGCCTTTCAGTGCAATAACCACATAGTTATGGCACAAAGGAAGCATTTGGGTGATTTTTACGTGGTAGAATTATCGGACGACTGGAATGTGGACGAACCCAGCTGTAAGTATCCGAGGAACTTGGAATCGCCCAGAGTGTCATCTCCGGGCTTTGGCAACGATTCCAAGATGATGGTAATGTGAGTAGATGTTACAGCACAGGTCGCCCCCAGTTACAACGCCGAATGAGGACCGGTATTTAGCAGTTACTGCCAAAAGAAACAGACGGAGCACAGCATCAGACCTGTCTCGTCAGCTCTCTTCAGCTACCGGTACGACAGTTTCAGGCAGACTGTGTACAGACGCTTAGGGCACATTGGTCTATATGCTCGTAGGCCGGTCAGATGTGTTCCACTTACCGCAACTCACTGTCGCCTGCGATTAACCTGGAGTAGAGAGCCTGCATTGTGGACACCGCAACAGTGGTCTGGTGTGATGTTTTCCGACGAGTCCAGGTTTAGTTTGCAGTCTGATTCTCGACAGACTTTCATATGGAGAGCGGCAGGTACCCGTTACCACCAAGAAGACCATTGAACGACACCGTTACGGTGGTGCAGGATGGCTCGTTTGGGGAGGAAGTATTCTTGGTTCCAGAACTGTCCTGCATGTTCAGAGTGTAACGATGACAGGTCACATCTATTGGGCTGTCATTCTGGAACAACATGTACGTTTGTTTCGGGACGCAATGGGTGCTGAATTTCTGTTTATGGATGACAACGCCCGTCCTAACAGTGCAAACATTGTAGATGAATGCCTTCAATTGGAGGATATAACCCGTATGGATTGGCCAGCATACTCACCGGACTTGAATCCAATAGAGCATGTGTGGGATATGCTTGGTCGACGAATATCAGCTCGTCAACCCCCCTTTCACCTGTCAACCCCCTACCACCTGTGAACCGGAACTTCGGAGGGCATTGCTTCATAGTGGTGTAATATTTCCCAAGATCAGATTAATAATTTGATACTCAGCCTGCCTAGGCGTTGTAAGGCCTGTATTGCATCGTCCGGGAGACATACTCCATATTAACCATCATACTAACCATGTTATACTGTTTTTTGTAAATAGGTTCTTTTTTGAAATTTGCTCAGGGAGTAAAAATCTCAATTTTTATTAATTATGTCAAACATATAGCATCTTTTTTGCTCTTTTACCTTTTGTTTAATAAATAGACTTATTTGTAAAGTCTATTTATTAAGTCAAATTTGTTTTGCTTCTGTCTCTTTCTTTGCCTGAACTTCATTATCCTTAATTTATGGACATGAGTGTATATATATATATAGTTATAAATATCGATAAATATAATAAAAATAGATATATGTTGTGCTGTAGAGAAAACACTCGAACAACTGAGATATATACATATAAGTTGTTTGGAGTGTTTATTTCTACAACACAGGTAGAACAGCCAACAGCATCACCTGAAATAATTTGCTGGTAGATTTTCAGCAAAGCAGCAAACAAGCGTAGGCGGGCATCCCTGTATATCTACAGAAAATTCAATTATGTTGGTGTTATGCAGCAAAAATTCATGTGATTAACATTTCATTATTCTACATAAAAGTATGTGTTATCATAAATAAATAAATTTATATTCTCCATAAAATATTCTAATATATAATAAATTTCTGTATTCGAGAAATAATGATTGACACATTTTATCAGTTGGAAAATATAAATGTATTTCTGAACACAATCGCTCTACAATCCGATTTGAAGATCTACGGCTTAAAGTGGATTCGAACCACTACAAACGTTGATGGCACCACTAGGATTCGAACTCGAAACCTGTGGCCCCGAGAACCTAGCCATTCGGTCATCAGTCCATAGTATATTTCTATATTGGGTTCTATATCTAAGTGGCGCCGTGAATTCTTGTAGCTGTTCGGAATCCAGTTTAAGCCGTAAATCCCAGTCGAATATCACTGTAGAGAGTTTGGCGTAAGGCTGGCAACATAACTCCGTAAAAAAATCTCCCGTTTCGGAAATTGCCAGTAAGTAAAGGACCTTGGCCCATCATGGTGCTGTTGCGCAAATGAAGTAAAATAATAATACATTTACATTATTTACAAATAATCCTCATATGGCAAAATAATCAAGAACATTTTCAGTAGTGGCTGATGGCCGAGTGGCTAGCATTGTGGTACTCACTACCACAGATTTCGGGTTCGAATCCCGCTGGTGTCAAGGATAATTGTAGTGGTTCCAAATCCACTTTAAGCTGTTGTTCCAGTTCTCATATGAGCGCAAACCTCAATCAGTCTTCTCACCCATATCATTCCAAACTGTAAAAGCGCAACTCATCTTCAGGCACAGTGTTGTGATGTGGTGTGTGTGGAACTTGATTAATTAGTCATTATATTCTCGTTTATCATTTTCTACCTATGGTGATGAATTCCAAGTAATTATTAAATCAATACAAATATAATTATTCATATAGATGCAATGGTGAATTGTTTCTATAGGGAATTAATAATAAATTTAGAGAAAACACATTTTGCGTATTTAGTCTTATAAGTAAATTAAATCAAATGTTAATTACATTATAACAAATTCTAATTCACATTAAGATACAATTCCTTTAAACGGTTACAGAAATGTACATGACTATAATAAACTCATTATTTATTTTACAGAGCATCTACACTTGTAGATTTTTGAACTGTGTAATCTCCCTTTTGAACTACCACCTTATGTACTCATTACGGTATTCATTCCTGATATGAACATAGTTAATGTTCATTCTGCTTCGCACAACAGGTTATAAACTTAATTCTCCTAGTTCAGAAGGTAATGAGCTGTCCAAGGACCTCCCTAATCTATTTTTAATAGGAGGATCTATTAAAGTTAATAAATGTAGCTTATAACATTATATTAAATTTATCGTGATAATAAACTTTATTTACAAGTGTATATGCTATGCATTTAATGGTTGTAATAATATAAAATTTCTAAATATGAATGTTTTAGTAATATATTCTATAAAGTGAAACAATTTTACGGAAATTGTCTATTTGTTTATATATTTCATCGCAAGAATTAGGTGAAACATTTTCATTAGAGTAATTTTTTTAAAATTAAATTTATAGATAATTTATCATATATAAACTATTTTTAATTAAAATTTCGTATGATACACAGTAAATATCATATAATATAAATATTGTATATGCAATAAAGATATAAATCTGAACAATATCCGCTTTTAATATAATTTATTCTAAAATTGTAGTTAGTATTATATTTGATGCATAAATATAATACTAACAATCCAGGCTCCAATCCAAGTAATATAATACAATAATCATCATCAGGGGCGGAACAGCCCCACGGTGGGCTCCTGATCGTCTGCCTACTGGCAGATTTCGAGAAAGAGGATGCTATCTTTTTTGGGGTAGGACTGTAAGTTGCAAGCCCTGATGTCATATTAGACCAGGACCTACGGTTTAAAGTGGATTCGAACCACTACAGACATCCATGGCACCGCCGGGACTGGAACCCGAAACCTGTGGCACCGAGCATAGTAGTAATAAATAGTAGTAATACATACATAATAGTAGTAGTAATACATACATAGTAGTAATAAAAAAAAAAAAAAAGTTAAAAAAGAATATACTTTGTAAAGTATGAAACAACATTTTTATAATTCTTGTAAGATTACCATATGTAAACAAATACAATTTAAAAATTTAAAGAATGATCAGCATACCTTTCTTTCTGGCAACTGTATTTTTTTACATAATATATAATAATAGCATTCATGATTTCATAAATATATTAACTTATAACTGTATATACATATGATTGTAATGATTATATATAATTTAAAAAACGCAAAGGTAAAGTTCAATCCCCCAGCGGGAATTTTTGTAAACACTGCCTCATAAACGAGGGATCTCGATGTCATTTGTGACGTTCAGAATCTTGTCTCATTAGTTAGAATCCCTGGAGAGAATTTTCAGGGGTTTCTCCTGCATGATACCCAAATGTGAGGTTGTTTTCCCTAAATTCCTCCCGGAAGGCACGGCTGTCCTTTGGCGTCTTGAAGCCAATTCAGACTTCTACCTACTAGTTTTTCATGACAACAGAAATTGCCGCCTTTTCTCTCCATCCATGAGTAGACTACTCACGGAGTGTCCGTCCCGCGTCCCCCTGAGAATTAGTCACAATAGCAAATGAAATTTTCTCTTTTAAAATTGTTTTCGATATGCTTCATTATATTGTTAAAATTTATTATTTTATGAAGTAATTCACTTAGATCAGAGGAAATTCTCTACGATGAAGCATATATATGTAGCAGAATCCGTGTTAGCGAAGTTTCAGTGGGAGAGGATTGCTATATGGCACTAACAAACTTTACCAATTTTGAAATTAGTGTGACTTGTTGGGTTTTTCTAAGACCATATCTCTTCTTTTGAGACCGACGGGAGAATTTTACGACTTATGAACATGTAACGCCTGACCGTGATATAAACATTCAAAATTTTCATTTCCTTTTACTTTGTAGTCTGAAAACAAAATAATTTCTTTGTTTTAAAAAAACAACCAGACCATTATAAGGCTTAGAATATTAAAAATTCAATGAAATAATAAATTTAAAATTCCCGCAATAAAAGATTTAATCAATATATATAAATATGCATGCATGCATATATATATATATATATACAATACTCATGGATAGAAGGGAAGGGACAGCTTTTGTTGTGAAGGAGAGCCCGTTGGTAGAAGTCTGACCTGCCTCCATGTCACTGGAGAAATGTCTGGACAGGAGGACCTTTAGAAGGAACTATCACACATTGGCGTGCCGTATGGGAGAAAACTCAAAAACTCCCACCAGGAAATCTGACTTTCAAGATAAGATGCTGAACATCACAAACGCCATCGAATCTCGTCGTTTTTAAACAATATCTACAACAAAGCTGCGAGCAGATTGAAGGTGCCAGCCATAATCCTCATCTAGCTTCGCATATTGCCACTGAGCCCCGAGTGGGCAAATAATAAAATATATATATATATATATATCTGCCCGAATCGTATATACATATCTCAAAATATATCCACCCCATATATAGAGAGTGAGACAGAAAGACTTAAATATAGATGTAGGTATAGATAAAAAATATTTCGGATTTATAGACAGAAATGTTTTTAAACCAAATATCGTTTCAGAGATTATGCCAAAGCAAGCACTTTTAAAATATATCATACATTTTAATTTATACATTCTTTTTAAAATTTTAAATCTACTAAGTATTTGTCTTTGCACAATATACAACTTTTTCTGCGTTTGTACAAACTTATATCATATTACACATACATATTTACCTGTGCTTTCAAATATACGTATTATGTTATTTTAATTTATTACACATATAAGTAAATGTTACTTTATAACGATAGATTTTAAAATTATTCAGGTCTTAAATGCACAAAAAAAGACAAAAAAAAAAAAAAAAAAAAGATATGAAAATAATATTTCCTTATATAAAAATACCACAGTAAAGAAAATGTTACATTCTAATTAAAAATTCCTGACACCACATTGTATTCAGATAATTAGCAAAAATATTTTTAAAAAAGTAGTCTTATACCTTTTTTTCTTATTATTTTAGTATTATTTTTTAACAATTAATTTTAAAACATTCCATTAAAAAAAAAAAAAAAACTGAAGACGATAAAGCATTCTCTATCATATTTAAAAAAGTCCCTTTTAATCTTTCCACCCACAGGGCTTTGGAACCTTTTTTAGTAGTTTTTTTACAAAAAAAATCATTAGATATTTTTTTTTTCTTTTAATCCTTGTATACATATATATATATATATATAGATATACAGATAGATAGATTTATAAAAAGAAACATTTTTAAATCAAAATATTGGTTAAGGAATGTTGTGTAAACAAACGCTTTCGCAAAATATGTCACGAATTTTAATTTATGCATTATTTTTTAAATTTTAAGTCTAGTAAAGTTCATACTTGCACAATATATACGCTTTTTTCAATTGAACAAATTTATATAATATTATTTATTAAATACATAATATGAATTTTTAAATTTATATACATATATACTTTTTTTTATAACGATCAATTTTAAAATTAACTGGTATAAAAAGATATGAAATTAATAATTTTTTATATAAAAATACCACACCCAGAAAATATTACCTTCTAATTAAAAATTCCTGACACCACATTATATATAGATACTTTGCAAAAAATTTAAAAAAAAAAAACACCTTATACCTTTTTTTTTTTTTTTTACAATGTGTTAATGGCAGTATTATTTTTTAACAATCCATTTTAAAACATTCCATTATAAAAATAAAAAAAAAAAAAAAAAAAAATAAAGATGATAAAACATTTTCTATCGCATTAAAAAAAAAAATGTCCCTTTTAATCTTTCAACCCACAGGGCTTTGGAACCTTTTTTTTTTTTTTTTTTTTAGTAGTCTTTTACAAAAAAAAAATTCATTAACTATTTTTTTTTCTCGGAATCCTTGTAGTGCCAAGTGGCGCTAGTGTACAGAGTGCCTGCGATACTTGTTCAAAATCGATGGCCAAATCTGGCGCGCAATGTGACTCTAACAACAGTTTCACAGTTGGGCCACTCATGGCTATAGCGTGAACACACGCAGTCGGAGTTCCAGTTCAGAACCAGTGACAGCAACGAAGTCCCGCCGGTGAACGTTCTTGTCCTACTCGCAGCACGTATTAGTGTGCACGTTCCTTGTGTTGGAGTAAAAGGTGGATTTTTTTGGTGGTGGCTGTTGTATTTTGAAAACTTTTACTATTGTGGTGTACTTTTTTGGTGGAACTATTTGAGAAAATTTAAAATTAAAATATCTTTTGAAATAGAAGGATTTGAATAAGTGGTGAGTACATATTAGATTTTTTTTAAATAAATTAAATTTAGTTACATTTCTTTATTTAATAAAATAAATGGGACTTTAATTACTTTAAATAATTAATTTGCTAGAGAAAATAATAATAGAAAGCAAATGTATTAATAAAGTCTTCCGCAAGTAAATTAATTCAGGTAAGATTAAATAAAATATTCTTGTAGTAAATATAAAAAATATATGTATACATTAAATATACATATTTGTGTACATTAAAATATATATATTTGTATAAATTAAATAAAATATTCTGCAAAACATTTTTGAATTAAATGACAGGCATGTTTTTAAAAAATGATAAGTTTTTCTATGATAAAGAAATAGTTCTATATATATATATAGAAATTGAAAAATAAACCATCAGTTAAATCATAAATAAACTATTAAATTAATTGATAAATAAAAAAATCAGTTAATTGATAAATAAATTAATCAGTTAATTGATAAATAAACCTTTATTAATATTAATAAAATATTTTTTCTGTTCAAAACTGCTTCCAAAAAG
This sequence comes from Caerostris extrusa, assembly GCA_021605095.1. Classification (NCBI taxonomy): domain Eukaryota; kingdom Metazoa; phylum Arthropoda; class Arachnida; order Araneae; family Araneidae; genus Caerostris; species Caerostris extrusa. Next base: position 70,633 of record BPLR01006868.1, read on the forward strand.
TTTGTTTTGTTTTCAAAATGTTTTAAATTTATGAAAAAACTTTTATAAGCATATATTTTTATTTTAAATAGTTAAATTTGTTACAGAAGGCAAATTTATTAATATTTTTTTCAGCAAGTAAACCTATTAAATAAAATATGTCTGGATTAAATGAAAAATATGCACATTAAATGTATATGATTTTATAAGTTAATTAAAATATATATTATATACTGTTTGAAATAAATAAATGGTATGCTTTTTAAAAAATGATAAGTAATTTATTTATGATAAAGAAATAGTTCTAAATTGATAAATAAACCATCTAGTGCTAAATTTTAAAAAAAAAAGTATTTATCTGTTAAAAACTTTCAAAAACGTTTTTTGTTTTGATTTTAAAACGTTTTAAATTTATGAAAAACTTTATAAGCGTATATATTTTTATTTTAAATAGTTAAATTTGTTACTTATAATTTATTTATTACTTTATTTGTTAATTTATTAATTTAAATAACATTGCAATAAACGTTAGCTTTGTTTTTCAAGATCAAATATTAAAAAATTCATCTTTTGTTAAGCATCTCACATATATACGTTTTCTATTAAGATCTTTCGAAATATACATATTTTATCGTTATGTTACTTCATTGTCTCTCCATATACATAAATTTGAAAAACTATATAAAATTCAAGTTTAAAATATTCTATTAAAAATTACTTTATTTATAGTATACTCTCTGTAAATTTCTATGTAAGAATTTATGTTACTTTTCGTAGAAAAACTATCGATGTAGGGCATTTGACTTAATATTATGACTAAATAATAACTAAATTTTATTTTTAATATCATTAAAATAAAACCTTTATAAATTTATAGAAATTTTAAATATTTAAAAATGCCTCTAAAATTAATTTTATATTTCTATTTTAACACAAAATACTGAAATGTAAGCTTAAAAAAATTAATTAAATATTTATTATAAATTTATACTATGTAGTTGCAAAGACACTAATTGATCGTAAATTAATTCCACTTATTATATAGTTCTATAATAGCTAAAATAAATTTATATCATTACTTTGAATTTGCAATTTTATTAATATATTTCTAAATATTCATAATAAAACCGCAATGGGGCCTTTTCAAAAGATGTTAAATTCATCATTAAATTCATTTCTGAGATACATTAAATTAATCATGCTTTGCTGATACTTTAAGTTTCTTAAATTATTTTTGCAAATAATGTTATTTATTCTTATTTTCAATTTGTTCTAATTTTCATTAAGTTATACACGATTTCTAAATAAAGTTAAAATTTATTTACTTAAAAAAAAAAAAATTTAGAGCGTATTAAATTGCAAATGTTTAAAGCATGTAATTACTATTCTGATTATTTCTTTTAAAATTAATCATTTTTTTCATTTTCATGAAAACTTTGCAATATTTTAAATAAATAGATTGAAATTTAATTAAAACGAAAATACGTTAAGTATTACTTTACATTATTATTAATTACTTTATATTATTTGCAATTAATTAATCACTTCTGTTTAATTTAAAACAAAAAATAATTCTATGAATTAATGGGATATTTAAAAAAAATCCTTTATTATAATAACTTTCTTAAATGAATGTATGTTTCAAAATTTATAAAAAAACTTCTAATAGTTTTTAATCCCACCAAAAAGTCAATTTTCACAAAAATAAATTTAATTTATTTTAATAAAATTCATTTATTCAATTTATTTGAAACAATAAGAGATAATAAATTTTTATTTTTAACGAATTTAATTTTGTTATTCTTAGCATTTCTTTTCACATATACAAATTAAGCAAATTCTAAGAATAAATTCTGTATCAGTAATTTTAAATGTAAGAAAAAAATTTTTTTAACTTATGAAACAATATTAAATTACAAAAATTTTATTATAGCAATTACCTAAAATATACTGCAATAACTAAATCTTCCGATAATTTTAATAAAGGAGAGTTTAATAAAGAAAATGCAAATTTTTTGCTATGATAATTTTAGAATTAAATAAAGAATATAAAAAGGAAAATAATAAATTAAAACAAAAAATTCTAATAATTAATTAAATATTTAAAAAAATCCCTTACTATAATATTAGTTTTTCTGAAATAATTTATATTTCAAAAGTTTTCAACAAAATTTTTAATTGATAATTCCACCAAAAGTCATTTTTCACAAAAAGAATAACAATTTATTTTAATAAAAAACATTTATTCAATTTATTTGAGATAATAAAACAATAATTAATTTTCGTTTTTAACAAATTAAATTTTTTTATACTAGCATTTATTTTCGCATATGCAAATTAAGCAAATTCTAAGAATAATTTCTATATCACTAATTTTAAATGTAAGAGAAAAATTAAATTATTGTAACTTGTGTAAACAATATTAAATTTAAAGATCCTAAAATAACCCTTATCCAAAATATGCTATAATAACTAGGTCTTACGATAATTTTAATAAAGAAGACTTTAATAAAAAAAAAAAAGAATCTGTTGTAACAATTTTAAAATAAAAAATAATGATTGCTTTTTTTTAAGTTAGTTGAAATTTTCTAATGTCTGATGAAAAATTATACAAACAGGAAACATAATATACAACATAATGTTTATATGTAAAAATGTAACAACACTTGTGAAAACAATATTAAATTAAAAAAATTAATGTAACACTTACTCAAAATATACTACAATAACTAGGTTACGTTATCATTTTAATAAAGAAACGTTAGTAAGAAGAAGCAAATTTTGTGCTATGATAATTTTAAAATAAAATAATAATAATAACTGTATTTTTTAAGTTAGCTGCAAATTTATAATGTCTGACTAAAAATCATACAAACATAAAAAATATTGCACAAGAAAAATGTTTGCACATAACAATATGTAATAATGTAATACAACACTTGTGAAAACAATATTGAATTTAAAAAATCGTAATACAACACTTACTCAAAATATACTGCAATAACTAGGTTATACTATCATTTTAATAAAGAAGACTTTAATAAAGAATAAGCAAATTTTCTGCTATGATAATTTTAAAATAAAAAAAAGTAATAATAACATTTTTTTCGAAGTTAGCTGTAAATTTATAATGCCTGATTAAAAATTATCGAAATACAAAAACTATTATGCAAAATAATGTAAACAATTAGGAAAAAAATAAAGTGAAATAACTTATAATATTATCTTTGAAATAATTCTAATTTTGATTAAAACACTTGAGGGCAATTTGCTTCATAATCCTAAAGTAACTAAAATCTTCCTTCAAGTTCTTCGTCTAGACGACATACGGAGAGCACATTTATTTAATACGCTGACATTAACGCAGACAATTAGCGAGTTAAAATTAATTTTTGTTGGTTTGATGAAATCTTCATTATCTTTAGGTATAATATATTGGTGATTACTTTTCTAATTAAAGTGTGTCAAACTTTTTTAAAATATCGCTTCATTCAAAATTGTTTCGCATTTGATCGATAATTTTTTTCTTAAATGTTTTCAGAAAATCATTTAAAAATTCTCAAACTCAATTTTCATCTATTTATATTTTTTATTGCCTTTTTATAACATATAAAAGTGATTAAAAGGGTTTTGTAGAATTTTAGGGAGTACTATTTATAAAGTGACAGATGCATTACTCTTCAAAATATAGTAGAGAAAAGGTTCTTGTTCTTACATTTAATTGATTCTGTATATTGTTTTGATTCTAGAGATTATATTTTAAATTTATCTACAATACATAAATTATTTCGTAAGTAAGTATTTGCTAGAATATAAGAAGCATTTTTTTTGTTTGAATTATAATATTCAGAAATAAAATTTATAAAAAAAATGTATTCAAAATTGTCCTTTTTTGTATAATTTTTCTTTCTTGTAAAACTTTTTTGTACGTCACCAATACTTGAAAATTACAATTTTTATGTCTCTTTAATTTTATTAACTCGTTTTATAACTGTTTTGCTCTAAATCTTTTATTATTTTTTAAATAACTCTTTCAGTATTTTCATAATATTAAATATTTCATTATCTTCATTTTATAAATTTTTTATCACCTTCAGATTAAAAACATTTTCGTCATTTTAATTTTACAATATCTATGGCTAAAATTTTTATTATTATTATTAAATGATGCTTTCAGCTTTTTCATATTACTGACTGTTTTATCATTTTAATTTTATTAAATTTTATTAAGTTTTTATCATTTTCATATTGCAAATTGTTTATCACTTTCATTTTACTAATTGGTGTATCACTTTTATTTTAAAAGCTTTTTATCACTTGAATTTTAAAATATTTTTTTGTTATTAATAATCCTTCAGTATTTTCATATTACTAAATTTTTTAGCATCTTCATTTTAGTAATTCTTTACCAATTTCATTTTACTAATTGGTTTATCACTCTTATTTTACAAACTTTTACAAACTATTTACAAAATTTTATCATTTTTAAATTTACATGATTAAATTTTAGATTTTGAACTGAATTTCTGAATTTCAGAAGCTTAATATGGTAATAATCGGGATATTCTGTGTTACTTAAATTCGAATTATTACTATTTTAAATAGTTTTAAATTCAAACCTATTTTTCATTTATAATTTGTTTATGGTTGATTACTTTCTATAATCCATATTTGGAATATGTTATTTTCATATTAGTGTAGAGTTACAAACGTATTATTCCAAAAAAAAAAAAAAAAAAAAAAAAAAAAAAAACAATGACAAATTAAATGTTAAACCAATAAATTTTATATTTATAATAATTATTATAATAACTGACAAAACAATTTATAAATAATAATTCTAATAACATGTGATAAAACCACTAATCAGAATAAATTTTAATAAAAAATTAACATTTGAATTAAACTTATTTGGGCTCAGGAAATATATAGTAACACAAAAATTGAATACCAAAATATCGTAATAGAAAAGAGACATACGAATTTTTCTATAATAATAAAATTAATAATTATAAAAAATTACAAATTTCATATAGTTATTATAAATATTTTATGACAAAATCTATAAATATATATATATTTTAGGAAATAAACATCCAAACATATATTACATGCATAGACGTAGCAATATTTCTTTCAAAAGGAAAGAAACCATTTTATATCGAATTCTCCATAACAGAAATGCTTTATTACGTTTCACTTTTCCAAAACTTAGTGGCTCGAATATATTTGAATTTTTTTTTTTTTCAATATTACTTTCTCTGTGGCCCTTTTTTGGAGTACGGGGAAAACAACTTTTTACCGATAACAGTAGGATAGACTTCAAATTCAAATATCGCTCATGTAGGTTTCATTCATTAAAGTACGTTGGATTTAAACTGGGTTGCATGTGCTCACCGACATCGTATCTAGATATCACAAAAGCAATACCTTTCAACAATGATCAGGCGTCTCAAAAATAGAATTTCCAGTGCTTTGACATGTAAAATGTACAATTCAAATATCAAATGACACTCTATCGGTTCTATGGCATTTGTAAACAATTAAAACAATGTATTATTTTCGGAAATATAGTTATATAATATTCGAGATGATATTTGCAATATTTTTCGACAATGTTTGGTCTAGAATTTTCAATTTATATATAATTTAAATTCAAAATCCTTTATTCAAACTGTCCTAAATATTTGTGAGCAATTTAATATTTTTATTTCGTTACGATTTCAAAAGATACATTGTGATTTACATATTTTTATTACTTTCCTTTTTATTGCACGATTCACTTTAATTTACATATTTTTTTCCATACGATTCACTATATATACATTTATATATAGTGAAATATATAATATACATTTATATATAGTGAAATATATAATATACATTTGCATTATTATGGGGGCCTGATGGCCGAATGGCTAGCGCTTTGGCGTTCGGTACCACAGGTATCGGGCTCAAATCCCGGCGATGCCATGGATGCTTGTAGTGGTTCGGAATCCACTTTAAGCCGTAGGTCCCGGTCCTAATTGGATCGTAGAGCGCTGCGGGGGCATTGTTACTCCGCGTCCGTGGCTTACCATCAAGTTACACGCACCCCCTGGGTAATGCAAAGTGAGTAACATCGGTGCAGATCTTATGGCGAAAGATCACGGTCTATTTGCCAGCTGCATTAGAAGAAAAAAAATACGTTTGTATTATACGATTTGAACAACATTTACATATTTTTGTTTCGCGATTCACTGTAATTTACATATTTTTATTACACGATTCACTATAATTTACAGATTTTTATTTTTTGGTATGAGCTTCGTAACAAACACTAAAAGACGTGGAAAGAAAGTATGTACGATTACGCATTACATATGTATACGTTATAAACATATACTTTATTATTTAAAACAAAAATATCTTCCATCAACCAAGAGGAACTTTCATTTTAAGAATTTAGTTTAAAATAAATAATTATTCCCCATGAGACTTTAATGACGTGTGTTTTAAAATATGCGTTAAATTTGTGCCACCGAGTCTCACAATTTGTCGATGTTAAACCGCATGCTCTGTATTACATTTTAAATTGAGTTTTTAATAATATAAAAAAGACATAAAATTTATCTTAACCTTCACTTATCACTATGTTTTCAAATTTCGTTGGAAGTAATAAAAGGAATTTTTAAATAAATTTTCTGTATTAGGAAGGGTTAAAAATATATTTATCTAAAAATTTATATATTTACTTACCTAAATTCGTGGGCTGAAACCCTTTGAAATGCTACTACTACACCCCATCACGTTACTGTGTCTAGAGCTGAGTTGCCCCTATACAGTTTGGGAATGATGCGGGTCAGAAGTCTGTGACGCTCTACAGTCATATGAGACCGGGACCTACAGATTAAAGTGGATTGTCAACCACTACAAAATATCCATGGCACCGCCGGATTCGAAATCCTTTTCAATACTTCGAAGAAGCGATTATTCCAGATACAACTCTTTAAGGGCGTTTGATCAAAATTTTGGTGAAAAAAATTAGCCGTTAAAGTAACAGCTCTCCAGGATCTACCCTATGTAACGCTAAATCTGCTACTTAACTACTGCTCTAAAGCCAACGGACTTTAATAATTAGGTGAAATTGAGAGGAATTTGAAAAAAAAATCAATTCGAACAGAACTGAACTAAAAATATTATTTAAGGTGTAATTTAATATAAACGAAATATGATATGCAAAATGTCGTCAGAAGTAACATAATAATTATATATTAATTTCCATAAAAAATTACACTTTTTAACATTTTATACTACACAATATCATTATAAATAATAGGATTATATCTAGGTAATTATAATATTTTTAATAAGAATTAACGGGAAAAAATGTATTTTTGGGGAAAAAATAAAAAAAAAAATGTTTGAAATTTTATATCCTGTTCTCAAAGTAGCGTAGAGCTTTTAGATGGAAAATAAATCCTTATGCTTTAATACCCATATTTTTATAAATATAGCATTTTAGATGAATTCCTCTTTATTCAAGAATAAAAGTGAACCTTATTTTTAAATCTTTAAAGAGGATTATTGTTGGATTTAGAATGCAAGGATCTGATGAAAAGATAGAGATTAAGGTTTTATTGCAAGTTTTCTTGTTCTTGTTTATTATTATTTAATATTTTATTGTTGCACATATTTTTATTACAACATTGTAAACTATAAATGTTTGTATTAATAAGTAACATAGTACTATAAAAATTATTTTTATTTAAAATAAGTATTAAATTAATTTCAATTTCAATTAATTTCAATTATGCCAATATAGCCATTTGGAATGGTTAATCATTTAATTGAAAAGAACAATGTAAATAACACACATTTTTGATTTCGAAACTTGATAATATTTTCTTTTTCTGGGTAGTTTGCTAGACCTAAGGTCAACCCCTGGTTTAGCGTTGTACGGTCATAGTAGTATATTCCAGAAGTAGTAGTAGATTCCGAACGCAGGAAACGAACTACTTCAAGCATCTATGGTAACAAGATAAAATATAAAAAAAACGAAATAAAATAGATTCCGAGTAGAGTATAATGTCGATTAAAGTAATAGTAGTAAAGAAAAGTAGATTCCAAACCACTTCAAGCATCCATGACACCACAGGGACTCGAACTCGAAACCTGTGGTACCATAAGGTCATAAGGCCCCATATATAATATAATATATATATATATATATATATATATATATATATATATAACAATTTTAACAGATATTTCACCCTAATTTTAGATTAAAAGGAAATTATATCTCAACGTATATATTATATCTCAATATACACAAAAAAAGTGTGTGTGTATTGAAACTGCAGTTGCGCAAACTGAAGTTGATATAGCATGAGTCCCGTAATGTCTGCGTTTTAGATAACATTGAACAATGAAATTGTTGCACATTTGTTTTTCAGTAACTACAACGTTTTATAGAAAATTTACAGAAACTTGCTACTTACTTGCATTACGTCTTAAAATCTTAAAAGTCCTCATTGCGTTGAAATTGCGCAACATTGTTCACCAGAATCCAAGCACAGCATTCATATATATTTAATGGCATCGAAACTGGAAAACCCTTAAGCATTGTTTACCCCAACGCATTGATTAGAAGCGGTTTTCTTTCCAGCGAACCCTCTGAGGGATTTGGATCACGTCCACGATGCTTTTATTTCTGCAACAATACGACCGCAGCAATATTTTACCGTTTGACGTCTCGACTTAGAGGACTCTCGTACAACTCGCCCCTCGTTCTACTCCGTGGGGAATGCCGACTTGTTAAGATTCGTTGATGCCGAAGGTCTTTGCGGGGAATTTAATAAATAGTTTCAGAAATAGAGCGTGATAAGGGATATCTGTTTAGTAATTTAGTATAAAAGCTTAATACCAAAGTATGATCGGCCGCCACAGAAGAAAGCATTAAATATATTTATTTGGTTGGAATGGTATAATTTTTAGTTGAAAGTTATGTTGCATTTTATTTAATATTAATTGGCGTTTTAATAAATTTTATGGTTGAAAAATGGTTGTAAAACGAATTTCAAACATAGAAATTTCGAACATACACCACTTTTTCTCCATGTATGCGAAATATAATGAGATTGAATATTTTTGTCTGTAGAATCACTATAAATTGTTATCTTAATAATGGTATTCATTAATAGCATACACATTCCTTTGATAAAAGTTTACCCAATTTTGTTGATTTCTTAACAAAATATTTATTGTTTATTTTAGTTTTTATCTAATGTATCGATGCCATGTAATTTGAAAGTGTGTAATAGTTAGTGTATACATGCAAATTTATTATATTTTGTTAGTATAATTTAATATATCTGCTTCTTCACTGGTGCAATATCCCAAGACATTCAGACAGGAGATGTTTCAGGAAGAGAGAATCACATCCAAAGCAAGCAAGCATCATGACACAGCACATTTTGACATCACATCAAAAAATCGAAACTCTGTGGTACCAAACTCGGCCATCAGGCTATATATATATATAATATTTTTTATCTGTAGAACAATTGAATTTGATATAACATGTCTCCCAAAGTGTCCATGTTTTAGATAACATTGAACAATAAAATTGCTACAAGTTTGTCTTTCAGTAATTACAAAATTTTAAAACAGAGACTTTCTTTCAGAAATCTTTTTCAAAAACAGAAAATTTGCAGAAATTTTCTATTTGTTAAAGTTTTATTGCATCTAGAAATCTGTCCATGGTGAAGTAAAAGTCCTCATTGCGCTGAAATTGTGCAACATGCTTACCAACAGAATCCAAACACAGCATTCAGATATATTTAATGGCAGCAAAGCTGGAAAACCCTTAAGCATTGTTTACCCCAGCGCATTTGATTAGAAGCGGTTTTCTTTCCACCGAACCCTCTGAGGGATTTTGGATCACGTCCATGATGCTAAAATGCTTTTATTTCTGAAACAATACGACCGCAGCAATATTTACCGTTTGACGTCTTTCGACTTAGTGGGACTCTCGCACAACTCTCCTCCCTTTCTACTCCGTGGGAATGCCGGCTTGTTAAGATCCGTTGATGCCGAAGGTCTTTGCCGGGAATTTAATAAATAGACTCAGAATAGAGTGTGATAAGGGATATCTGTTTCATAATTTCATATAAAAAGCTTAATATTGAGAAAGTAATACTCAAAGTGTGACAGACAGTTTAGAAGAAAAAGCATTAAATATATTTATTTGGTTTGGTATGTTTAATTTTTAGTTTTGAATGATGTTACATTTTATTTTACTATTAATTAGCATTTTAATGCTTTCATCGTTAAAATAGTGGGAAATTGACAAATTTCTACTAGCCACAGGAATTTCACAATCTATGCGAAATATATTAGGTGACTTAGTCTGTAGTAGTTAGTAATTTAGTGTAAATTTTAAAATTAATAATAGAATGTATTACTATCATGCATATTCCTTGAAGGTATCTCCATTTCGCTGATTTATTGGCGGTATATTTTTATTGTTTATTTTTAGTTTTTATTTCATGTGTCAATTTAATCTTTCCATTTCATGTCTTCAATGCCGCAACAACCCTATTGTGAGCCAAGGCCGTCTGCCTACTGACAGATTTGAGACAGGAGATGTTATCTTTTTACTGAATAGAAGGGTTATTAAGCCCAATGTTCAATGATTTATAGTCATGGACAGATACCTACGGTATAAGGTCGATTCCGAACCATTAAAGATCCAAAGATCCATGCACCGCTGGGTTGAAAACCCAAAGTTTATGGCACCGTGCGCTATCGCTCTGCCTCTGCCCCAATATAATATATACATATTGTATGGACAAGGAATAAAAACATATAGCACAAATGTGGACTGTAAAAACACACCTCTTTTATTCGGAAAACAAGCACTTACACTGCTGGTGTTACATTTCTTTCTCCCTCCATTCAGCTCACGCCCACGCAGATAGGATGTTTTGCATTATCGGGCGCTGTCTTCTTCATAGATTTTGGACTATGCGTTGAGCTGTTTATCCATGAGTCTACACATATATGCATTAATAAGTTAATACATAATTTAATATATATATATTTATAATTTATATATATATATATATATATTATATAATTTCATATATTTCAAATATACAACATTTTAGCTATACGTGTATTAATTAATGATATAGTTTAGTTAAACATATCTATTTATTTTATGAATTTGCTGACACCATTGTACTGAAAAAATCTGTAATAACTTATTTTAAACATAATATATAATCATCATCATCATAGACGCAGCAGCCCCATGGTGGGTCAAAGGCCATCTGCTAGCTGGCAGATATTTAGACAGTAGATGTTATATTTTCAGTTGTGGGGTTGTCAGCCTATATTCAACGCTCTACAGTCAAATGAGACCCGGACCTACTATTTAAAGAGTGGAACCAACTGCACAAACATCCATAACACAACCGGGACTCGAACCCGGAGCGCCAAACGCTAACCATTCAGCCATCATGCCCCATAATATATAATACCCTACTATATTTTTTATTATTTTTTTTCAATTTCGGAATTAATAAAAAATATTTTATATATTTCTACACAAATTAAATATATGTGCTAGTTGCAAGAAATGATACATTTTATCAAAAATATAAAATTACTATTAAATTTAAAATCAGTAGGTTGTATAACAATTAAGCATGCTGGAAAAGAGCTCTGAACTTATAATCTATAGCAATACGTAAC